>JARQOC010000001.1:334182371-334215232 GCA_033576535.1 Allobates femoralis | reverse complement strand
ACGAGAATTTTGCATGAGGATCCGTGAACATTTCTGCGATATATGTGCCTCAGCAGAAACAGAAGACGTAACCACTCTTAAAACCCTACCAAGACCCTTCAGAAAGCATCATCGCTGTATCCTGTGTTTCCTCAGCTTTCTGGGGATAGATGCCATACATGGGGGTCAGGGGTGGAGATCTGAGGAAGTTACTTGCCCAGTGCGAGACAAAGTGGATTGTCACCCTTGAAACTTTGGTTCCAGTCAGTCTTAATGAGACAGTGAGTTATGCCGCCTTCCTCTGATAACAGAGATGCATAAAAGATTTAATTTGGATGTTAACGTTTTCTTTTTATCCTTCTATCTGTTAGATTGTGTCTACCCCTTTTTCCAGCTTCCTGGATGGATACTCCTCACCCAATTGGACCCTGTGGACCACTGTTTTGTCAATCATTTATTTGCTATATATGTGTATTTGTTGTGCATGGTCTATTATATTATATCATGTGCTCTATGTAATGGAGTATAATTGGATCTGTAAAAGATATTAAAGGTTGTATTATCTTTAGAATTGTATCCTGACTCCCATTATAGGCACATTAAATTACTGTCCAATACACTTTATAGTTTAATGTGGCCAGTTTCCCGCTGTGCTCCAGTACCTGTGCTGCTATGGTGCCGCGTCCAAAGCAACAGCGGTACAGAGCTAATGGAAGATAGTGTCGCTGGTGGCTATGACGATGCCCCCGCTCCTTCGCTGCCAGATATAATACATCTGGTGGTGGAGGAGACTCTGGGAGCGTCCCAGTTTCCTGGAAGACGCCCCACCCATATCCAGTGGGACGGTCACATGATACATCAACGGCATATGTAAAAGTCCCGCTGGGCGGGAGTAATACACATCCCCCTGAAGAAGCAGGCATTTTTGCCTGTGAAACGGACTTAGGGCTCCTTCCACAGCGGCCCCCCGCCACACAATACTCTGGTAAGCTGGGGAAAAGAACTTGGGGACTAAGTTTAACTGCACAATTGTTGTAAACCTAGATAGTTAACCCTTGTTGGGATGCCATATTGTGTCTGATAGGAGTTCATACCAAAAATCAGAACAGGTTTATTTGGCTTATCCTATAATATGTACAGTGCTGTGTAAATTAATTGGGACAAAGCAAGTCTTTACTTGTTTCTCTTGCATTAGTTTTACTATTTCTGATAAGAGTTTTATCAATTCACGGTGTCGTTTTCCTTTTTCTTCCACATTTCCTTTTTCGTTTTGGAGAAAACAATCCAGTTTCATTGTATGCAAATTATTCTTGAACCAGTAGATTTTCCAATACCAACGGTGGAAGCGATTTCTCTTACAGTCAGACTTGGATATGTCGAGCCCCAGGCCCTGGGGTACTCGGGTATCAGGCTAGGTTTTTCATGGGGATGTCACGGGTGGCAGCACCTGAGCCTGTGGCCTGGGTGACACTTCAAAAAGGGATGTATGTACAGGGGATTAGAGTTTTTCCTGTGACGCCACCTGTAGTACCTGGTGATGAGTCACCAGCGCCACCACAGTCCTCCGGAGGTTGATGGTAATGCGGCTAAGATGGCAAAGCTCCCTACAGGTGGAGCTGGGCCTCCGGGGCATTGTTCCTGCAAGCAAACAGGTTGATGAAGATAACCACACAAAGGCAAAGTCACTTTCTCCCAGGTACTTTACTGTAAACGTTCAGCAGCAAAATACAGAGTCCACAGTTCAGCAACATGATATTCAAACAGGTAGCCCTACGGTTCCCTGCAAGTGGATACCAGGTGGTATGGTGGAACCTGTGGTAAACCTTAGTTGATGAACCCGTGTCCTTTCTTCCCGGCCTAGGATGAGTCTATACCCAATGACTCCTTGTAGGTAGACTTCTGGCTCCCCTCCCTCGTGGTGAAGAAGCAGGCAGACCGCTCCATCTGGCAGGGTGCCGCAGTCGGTGAACAGACCGCAGCAGCCGATTGATGACTTTCAGAGATGCACTCTGGCCGTTTCCTCGGGTCCGGCATTCCCGTGGTGGACTGGTGAATTCCCTGGAGTATGGTTGCTCCACGCTGGGGTTCCCCCTTTCTCTCTAGGGCACAGACTCTGCACGTCAGGCACCCTCTCTCAGGATCCCCTCAGGATCCTCTCTCTCCTTCCCTCCGGATCAGCGTAGAGCTGTCCAGGTAAAACCTTCCGCCTCGCTCCACACTCCAACTCGACTCTCTCACTACAGACTCTCTTGTTCCCCCTAGAGGTGAATATATCTCCCTCCCGGGCAACCTCCCACCACTATTCTAATGTGGGAGTGCAGGAATGGGTCCCACCCACCAACCTGGATCCACTTGCAGCCCTCTTTTACGGGTGCAATACCCCACTGTGAGTAACAAGTATCCTAAATGCCGTACTATTCTGCGACTAGAAAATAGTAATGAGTATACGCGCTCATACCTATATATATAGTATGAATATTTTTTTTTTTTTTACAAAAGTTTAAAAGTAGAATCTGCCAGAAATGCAATAATGAATTGAGTGTATGGCTCAAAAACTACACAAAGGAGTAAATACCCACAGCCTGCAGGCATGCCTGAGCTCCCATGCCTAGTATTGTACAGCCTCCAACTAACCACACTATTCTCCTCCAGAATTTATTTTGTGCAGTCGCAACGTAGCATAATCTTTCCAAATCTTTTACTCTAGTACAATATTTTTGCATATTAGGGTGTTGATATTGATGTAATTGTCTGCTTTAGATGTATGTTATCTAACTTAAGATATGGCCTTTGACCTTAGATGTTCTTTGTGCTTCCAACTGAAAGGACCAGACATTCATCATCCATAAACAAGACTGCTAAAGTAAAAAAGACCTTTTCTAGCAAAACAAGCCCTTTTATTCTTATCCGAGACAATCCCTTTAAATGCTTGAATGTTCTTTATTCTAGCCTACTAATTTTTTTTATTATTTCTTAGATTATTGTACCTAATTTAAAGGATGCTGCATTACCAAACATTTTACAGCACTCCATGTTTTATTCCATTATCAAGCATATTTATATGAGTATATGTTTATACTTTTTAGATGTACAGTCTGAAATATATTATAGATTTTTTTTAAATCAGTAAACACAATGGGTTTAATTTATTTAAGCAATGACTACATGCATACTTTTCCACTTTCTTGTTATACCCTGACATTTGGCTCATTGCCTTTTGTACTCCTGTTCTGAGAAAAATGACATTGGAAATGTAGAACCTCTTTATTTCACTTACTTGTAAGCACACATCTGTCAGATTGTTATGTCTCACACCTTTATTTATTACCAAGTATAATATCATGAGCTTCAATTTCATTTCTGCACCACAAACAACACATCATTTTGTCTTCCTTATTTATTATTTCTAGTACTGGAAAAATAACCTTGTTATTACTAGACAAGTCTTCCCAATGCTTATTTATCAAGAGCTAATACATCTAAATAAAAGGACTTTAAACTCAAGAGTATTAGTTCATCCAAGTTTGCAAATATTGCTTGCATATATCATTCAATGATAACAACATATCTCTAATCATATGGATTTATTATTTACATGAAGAATACATAATTACAACTGTATTCATAAAAATGGTGTATAAGGATAGTACAAACCATTGGCAGATATATCATTGGTGCAACCTGTGCAGCCATACATGAGCCCAAGAGGTATGGACGTCTGTTTCTACTAAAGCAACAGGAGTGTTTGTCATAGCAGGACTATCAGACTAAAAAGTGCCTATATACTGTACTGGCACAGGGGCTTTTTCTGTCCTTGTCTACCCCACTAGAACAAACATAGCATATTAGACAATGGGTAGATATTGAGTATTTGGAGAGGTTTTCTTGTGGGTTAAAAAAGAAGAGGTGTATCTACCGTACTCTTCTTTTGACTACACTGTTCTACATATTTTCAAAACTTGTCACATTCCTTTTTTCAATGATTTTGTCCTCTTGAATTCATGTATGATAATGAACATTTTTAGTTGGCTCTCGTTTCAATGATATCAAAGAGTTTTACTTTTACTGCTACTTATAGTTAATGCATAAAAGTTTCAGTACTTTGAAACATTATTATGTCTCCAAATATAAAGATGCAGAATATTTTGTTATGCTGATTTACTGATATTTATTTAGCAAAAACTTTGCAACAATTCAAATAACCAATACATGTCTAAACACTATTGTGAATTATCAAAAGTACAGAAATTGTACTACAAAACTTGGTTCTCATACAATGACAATTCTTTTTTGCTTACCTCTTGTACTCCTGCTTCTAATCATCTCAATTACAATTGACAACTAAAGGGGCCGTCACATGCTACGATTTTGTGAACAATATCGCTGAAACGTCAGGGGGTTTTCAGTCGCTCTAACGACGTCGTTGCGTGTGACACTTCGATCTTACAAGCGATAAGCGGTCTGATCATTCATCGCAGATATGAGAACCGGACCCCACATCAGACGATGTTGATCCTGCAATTTGCTTGCATTGTTCTGTGTGACACCGCGATAACGATCTCCTTTACGATTTCGCCTATTCACAACATTGACAAGCATCGGTCGCTGTGTTGTGCGAATGATGCCTACACGCAACATCGTTGCTGCGTCGTGAACAATATCGGCTGGCTTCACATTGCGTTTTTCACTGATCAGTGTCCATCAGTGTTTGTGTGCCAAAACCAGGAGTGTCTCCAAAACTCAGAACGGGTGTCAATCTTTCAATTATAGTTTTTCTCTGCAAGTTCCTCTCCTGGTTCCTTTCCTGGTTTTGGCACACAAACACTGATGGACACTGATCAGTGAAAAACTGCAGTGTGAAGCCAGCCATCTATATATGTGACACCTCACCAATGATATTGTCCACGAGCGCGCAGACCTGAGATGGTAGGTGAGACCGTTCACAAAATCGTAGCATGTGACGGCCCCTTAACACTAGAAGTCCCGGGAATTTAAAGGATCCTTGGTTTTCAATGTTAAAAAGGTCAAATGACCCGTCTCTGGGACTTCTAGTGTTAAGACTAATCTGCAAGCATTGATGTATTTCATTATATTTGATATTATTCTTCCTTAGCCCCAATCTTTTGGTGAAAGCTTTCACCATGTTAGTCACTAACTCCGCAGCTTGGTGGGAAAAGGTCTGGACGTAAGAAATTAATCTTTAAGGACATGTTACAGCCAAGATCTGTATGTGTTTTGAGGAGATTTTCCACAAATTGCTTTATTTGCCCCCAAAATTGTTACCACTAATGTAAATTCTATCCTTGCAGTCTTTTCCTTCCCTGCAATAAATAGAAAAAAACTCCTCATCTTAAAGTAGCTTATGAATCTGAGGTCCAAAAAAAAAGACTCCTTCCTTTATCTTTGCTTTACTCAACCTTGGAAAGGTATCAATGAGACACTTGACTGTTGTTGCATTTTTAGCCATTTCCTTTAAGGAGGCCTTCATTAGCACAATTTGATATGCAGTGGTGGTAACAAAATCTTATCTAGGTCTATAAGTGCTGGATGCAGGACATTTTTACTGTCTGGCTGAAGTGAATGTTGGAGAGGCCGGCTGGTCTCCTTTATTGTAGAGACTAGCTGTGAGCCCGATGCAAATGCATCGGGTGTCTAGAATACTATACTTTGTATGAGGATTACCGCAAGCGCACCGCAAGTGTAACGACTCGCTGGCGCCGACCAATTAGAAGCGCGGCTCAGGCAGCGACTCACAATGGCCTCGCGGCCATTGCTCGCGCTACCTGACCGGTAAATCGTTAACTTTGAGGCCGAGCCTCTGGTTCGATTTTCGGCCAGCGACTCGCAATGGCCGCTTCGCGGCCATTGCTCGTACTCAGCCTGCGCGAGCAATGGCCTCGCGGCCATTGCTCGCGCAAGCCAGCGACTCGCATTGCTCGTCCTCAGCCTGCGCGAGCAATGGCCTCGCGGCCATTGCTCGCGCAGGCCAGCGACTCGCATTGGCCGCTACGCGGCCAATGCTTCGCCGTGCTGACGTCACAGAGTGACATAGCCACGGTCTTTTCAGGTACCCACACGAAAGTGCCTACGGCAATTATATAGTAGATACTGTACATTGCATATGGAGGGGTGAGGAGAGCGGGGGCTGGAGGGGAGAGCGGAGGCTGGAGGGGAGGGCAGAGGCTAGAGGGCAGAGCAGAGGCTGGAGGGCAGAGGCTGGAGGGGAGAGCGGAGGCTGGAAGGGAGAGCAGAGGCTGGAAGGGAGAGCGGAGGCTGGAGGGGATTGGCTGGAGGCTGGAGGGGATTGGCTGGAGGCTGGAAAGGAGAGGCTGGAGGGGAAAGGCTGGAGGGGAGAGGCTGGAGGGCAGAGGCTTTAGGGCAGAGGCTGGAGGGGAGAACGGAGGCTGGAGAGGAGAGCGGAGGCTGGAGGGTAGAGCGGAGGCTGGAGGGCAGAGCAGAGGCTGGAGGGCAGAGCAGAGGCTGGAGGGCAGAGCAGAGGCTGGAGGGCAGAGCGGACGCTGGAGGGGAGAGCAGAGGCTGGAGGGGAGAGCGGAGGCTGGAGGGGAGAGCGGAGGATGGAGGGCAGAGCGGAGGCTGGAGGGCAGAGCGGAGGCTGGAGGGCAGAGCGTAGGCTGGAGGGCAGAGCAGAGGCTGGAGGGCAGAGCGGAGGCTGGAGGTCAGAGCGGAGGCTGGAGGTCAGAGCGGAGGCTGGAGGTCAGAGCGGAGGCTGGAGGTCAGAGCGGAGGCTGGAGGGCAGAGGCTGGAGGGCAGAGCGGAGGCTGGAGGGGAGAGCGGAGGCTGGAGGGGAGAGCGGAGGCTGGAGGGGAGAGCAGAGGCTGGAGGTCAGAGCGGAGGCTGGAGGTCAGAGCGGAGGCTGGAGGGGAGAGCGGAGGCTGGAGGGCAGAGGCTGGAGGGCAGAGGCTGGAGGGCAGAGCGGAGGCTGGAGGTCAGAGCGGAGGCTGGAGGTCAGAGCGGAGGCTGGAGGGCAGAGCGGAGGCTGGAGGGCAGAGGCTGGAGGGCAGAGCGGAGGCTGGAGGGGAGAGCGGAGGCTGGAGGGGAGAGCGGAGGCTGGAGGGGAGAGCGGAGGCTGGAGGGGAGAGGCTGGAGGGGAGAGCGGAGGCTGGAAGGCAGAGCGGAGGCTGGAAGGCAGAGTGGAGGCTGGAGGGCAGAGCAGAGGCTGGAGGGCAGAGCAGAGGCTGGAGGGCAGAGCAGAGGCTGGAGAGGAGAGCGGAGGCTGGAGGGGAGAGCGGAGGCTGGAGGGGAGAGCGGAGGCTGGAGGGGAGAGCAGAGGCTGGAGGTCAGAGCGGAGGCTGGAGGTCAGAGCGGAGGCTGGAGGTCAGAGCGGAGGCTGGAGGTCAGAGCGGAGGCTGGAGGTCAGAGGCTGGAGGTCAGAGCGTAGGCTGGAGGTCAGAGCGGAGGCTGGAGGGCAGAGGCTGGAGGGGAGAGCGGAGGCTGGAGGGGAGAGTGGAGGCTGGAGGGGAGAGCGGAGGCTGGAGGGGAGAGCGGAGGCTGGAGGGAGAGCGGAGGCTGGAGGGCAGAGCGGAGGCTGGAGGGCAGAGCGGAGGCTGGAGGGGAGAGCGGAGGCTGGAGGGCAAAGCGGAGGCTGGAGGGCAGAGCGGAGGCTGGAGGGGAGAGCGGAGGCTGGAGGGGAGAGCGGAGGCTTTAGGGCAGAGGCTGGAGGGGAGAGCGGAGGCTGGAAGGCAGAGCGGAGGCTGGAGGGCAGAGCAGAGGCTGGAGGGCAGAGCAGAGGCTGGAGGGCAGAGCAGAGGCTGGAGGGCAGAGCAGAGGCTGGAGAGGAGAGCGGAGGCTGGAGGGGAGAGCGGAGGCTGGAGGGGAGAGCGGAGGCTGGAGGGGAGAGCAGAGGCTGGAGGTCAGAGCGGAGGCTGGAGGTCAGAGCGGAGGCTGGAGGTCAGAGCGGAGGCAGAGGGCAGAGGCTGGAGGGCAGAGGCTGGAGGGCAGAGCGGAGGCTGGAGGTCAGAGCGGAGGCTGGAGGTCAGAGCGGAGGCTGGAGGGCAGAGCGGAGGCTGGAGGGCAGAGGCTGGAGGGCAGAGCGGAGGCTGGAGGGGAGAGCGGAGGCTGGAGGGGAGAGCGGAGGCTGGAGGGCAGAGCGGAGGCTGGAGGGGAGAGCGGAGGCTGGAGGGGATAGGCTGGAGGGGAGAGCGGAGGCTGGATGGCAGAGGCTGGAGGGCATAAGGGAGGCTGGAGAGGAGAACGGAGGCTGGAGGGGAGAGCGGAGGCTGGAGGGGGGGGTGCTGTCATACAGATGTGAGGGCCGGGGGGAGTGCAGACTCACCGCCACCGGCGTGCGTGTGCTGTAGGAGGAGAGGAGGGGCGGGCAGAGCTGCCGGACAGGAAGTTCCGTCCTCCCTCCTCTCCGGGCGCACGGCGGGCGGCTGGTATCAGCACAGGGCCCCCCAGGGGGTGGAGGCAATGGGCCCCTCATGCCGAGTGGCGGGATGACAGCGGCGGTCGCAATGCCCGCTACGCGGGCAATGCCTCGCACGGCGTGGTGACGTCACAGTGTGACATAGCCACGACGTGCCAGGGGCCGACATAAAACGTGCTACGGCAATTATATAGTAGATATTCTTTTGCATGGCTATCCCACTCACACACAAAGCAGCAGTACTTTGTATATCCAACCTGGAAGCCGAGTAATAGGGCAACCACCATTAAGTCACCAAGGAAGGACTGCAAATCTTGGTCATATTTCCGGTGCCTCAACAGCTGTTTGATGTTGTCACAAAGTACTTTCATGTAGAATTCATAACCAACTGGAATTGAAGGTAACACGGTAACACATTACCATTATGCATTAAGACAGCTTTTGGGCTTGTTTTGGACGAATCAATGAAGAGCCTCAATTCCTCTGAGTTATCTTTAAAGCTTCCATTAAACCGTAGAATGTAAGTCCGCAAGGACAGGGTCCTCTCCCATCTGTATTAGTCTGTTATTTCCCATCTGTATTAGTCTGTCATTGTTAATTTGCTTACTGTAAACTATCTACTATATAATTGCCGTAGGCATTTTTGTGTCGGACCCCGAAAACGCCGTGGCTTTGTCACTATGTGACGTCACCACGCGCGAGCAATGGCCGCTAAGCGGCCATTGCGAGTCGCTGGCCGAAAATAGAACCAGAGGCTGGGCTACAAAGTTAGCGATTTACCGCTCAGGCAGCGACTCGCAGTGGTCGCGGCCATTGCACATATACGCTGCCAAAGCCCCACATGCCACAGTCCTGAATGATCACATTTCGCGACTCATAGCGCTAGAAATGTTGCCTTTCCGGCTGGTGGAGACGGAAGCATTCCGCGACCTGATGGCGGCTGCTGTCCCATGTTACTCGGTCCCCAGCCGCCACTATTTCTCCAGATGTGCCGTCCCCACATTGCATAACCAAGTGTCCAACAGCATCACACGTGCCCTGAACAACGCTGTTTCAGCCAAAGTCCACCTAACCACAGACACGTGGACAAGTGCTTGTGGGCAAGGCCGCTACATTTCCTTGACGGCACACTGGATTAATATTGTGGAGGCTGGGACCCAGTCTGAGCGAGGGACGGAACACGTCCTTCCCACACCAAGGATAGCAGGCCCTACCTCTGTCAGGGTTTCACCGACACTCTACAGCTCCGGAATGTCATGCTCCTCAGCCTCCTCCTCCTGCGCATCCTCATCCACTGTACCCTCCACACCAGTCCCAAGCTGGAAGCACTGCAGCACTGCCTCTGCAAAGCGGCAACAGGCAGTGCTGAAGCTAGTCTGCATAGGTGACAAACCCCACAATGCAGAAGAGGTGTGGACAGCTCTGAAACAGCAGGCAGATCACTGGCTCACACCTCTGAACCTAAAGCCAGGAAAGGTCGTGTGTGACAATGGCCGGAACCTGGTGGCAGCTTTTGAGGCGAGGCCAGCTGACGCATGTTCCATGCGTGGCCCATGTGCTCAACCTGGTGGTTCAGAGGTTTGTAAAGTCATACCCAGAGGTGTCTGAACTGCTGGTAAAAGTTTGCCGTCTGTCTGCACATTTTCGCAAGTCACCTGCTGCTTCAGCCGGCCTTGCCGGCTTTCAGCGCCGTTTGCGTCTTCCGGCCCACAGACTGGTGTGTGATGTCCCCACGCGTTGGAATTCAACTCTGCACATGTTGGTCAGGATATGTGAGCAGAAGAGGGCAGTTGTGGACAACCTGCATCACCTAAGCCGTCGGGAAATGGGTCAAACTCCACACATAACACCTGAGGAGTGGAGATGGATGTCGGACTTATGTACCGTCCTCCAAAACTTTGGGGACTCCACCAAGATGGTGAGCGGCGATGACGCCATTATTAGCGTCACCATACCACTACTCTGCCTTCTAAAACGGTCTCTGCTGAAAATCAAAGAGGATGCATTGCAGGCCGAGCGTAATGACTTGGAGCAAGAAACAGTAGTGGGTGTGGGTGAAAACACACAGCCCAGCCTCATCTCATCACAACGTGCAGTGGAGGACTATGACGAGGAGGAGGAGGATGAAGACATGGACCAACTCTCTGGCCAAATTGAGGATATGACATGCACACCACTCATACCCTCGATTCAGCGTGGCTGGCCAGAGGACAGGGGAGATGAGGAGGAGGAGGAGGAAGACAACATGTTCAGTCATCGTGTTGGTCTGGATATTGAAGTGATGGCTGTTAAGAGTCTGGCGCACATGGCTAACTTTATGGTAAGCTGCCTGGCTCGTGACCCTCACGTTCAGAACATCTTGGTCGACAATCAGTACTGGTAGGCAACACTGTTAGACCCACGCTACAAGAACTTTATGTCTCTCATTCCTGAGGCGGAGAGGTCAGCCAAAATGCAGCAGTTCCAGAAGGCCATAGTCACGGAAGTAGTCAAATCATTCCCCTCACAAAACGCTAGCGGCATAGGTCAGGATTCGGTGGACAACCAAGGCGTACGGCCGAGAGGGGCACAAGTCCAATCCGCCAGAGGCAGGGGAACTGTCTTTACGATGTGGGACAGTTTTCTCAGCCCCTCACGTACCACAGCCCCTGAGGTGCGGGGTAGTGCCACCAGAAATGCTAAGTTTGGGCAGATGCTGAAGGAGTACCTTGAAGATCGAACAACTGTACTGCGAGATTCCTCTGTGCCTTTCAATTATTGGGTCTCCAAGCTGGACACGTGGCATGAATTGGCTCTCTACGCCTTGGAAGTCCTGGCCTGCCCTGCCGCTAGCGTTTTATCAGAGCGTGTTTTCAGTGCTGCAGGTGGAATCATCACTGATAAACGCACCCGCCTGTCAACTGACAATGCTGACAGGCTGACTCTGATCAAGATGAACAAGGGTTGGATTGGGCCAGACTTCACCACACCACCAGCAAATGACAACTGAATTAAAATTTTGTTATATGAATTTGCCATGTACCTCCACTCACCCATGGGTACACACTTCTGGACTTCCGAGTGTCCAAGTGTGGGATCAGTAATGTGCGTGGACGTGTACTCGGCCTGTTGGTAGGAAGGAGGATCAGGTTGGGAAATGTGCGGTGCAGTATCACAGTTACTGACACTTGACCGTGTGGAAGACAGGGTGTTTGTGGAGGTGCCAATCAGACTTGAAGCATTATCCGCTATCCAAGTAACAAGCTGTTGACACTGGTATTGGTTCAAGAGCGGTGTACTGCAGTGGGCACCAACAATTTGGGACAGGACGTGTGAGCGAGTAGATGTGCCACTTTCTTGTTGCGAAATTAGTGCTTGCACACGACCTCGGCCTCTGCCTTCACCACAATCACGTTCACCTTCTTGTTCCTTGCCAACGCCCTTGCGCATTTCGCTTGTATACAGCGACAACAGTCACAGGAGAGGATTTTAGTCCCTAACCTGTATCAAGGCATGACGTACACCAGTCTGGTGACTGTTCAGATCACAAGAGATTAGGATTTTAGTTCCCTAACCTGTATCAAGGTATGACGTACAACAGTCTGGTGACTGTTGAGATGACAAGAGTTAGGATTTTAGTTCCCTAACCTGTAAAAAGGTATGACGTACAACAGTGTGGTGACTGTTGAGATGACAAGAGTTAGGAATTTAGTTCCCTAACCTGTATAAAGGTATGACGTACAATAGTGTGGTGACTGTTGAGATGACAAGAGTTAGGATTTTAGTTCCCTAACCTCTTTGAAGGTATGACGTACAACAGTGTGGTGACTGTTGAGATGACAAGAGTTAGGATTTTAGTTCCCTAACCTCTTTAAAGGTATGACGTACAACAGTGTGGTGACTGTTGAGATGACAAGAGTTAGGCTGCCCTGGCCAAAGGGCTATACTACAATACACCCACTTGAGGGTTACAGGCCCTACTACATGTCTGTATGCATGGGTCATTGTTGAACCTCCCAATTTTTGGCTGCCCTGACCAAAGGGCTATACTACAATACACCCACTTGAGGGTTACAGGCCCTACTACATGTCTGAATGCATGGGTCATTGTTGAACCTCCCAATTTTTGGCTGCCCTGGCCAAAAGGCTATACTACAATACACCCACTTGAGGGTTACAGGCCCCACTACATGTCTGTATGCATGGGTCATTGTTGAACCTTCCAATTTTTGGCTGCCCTGCCTAAAGGACTATACCACAATACACCCAGTTCTTGTTTACAGGCCCTCCTGCACGTCTCTATCCAGGGACAATGAGGAGCCTCCCAATTTTTGGCTGCCCTGGCCAAAGGGCTATACTACTATACACCCAGTTCTTGTTTACAGGCCCTCCTGAACGTCTCTATCCAGGGACAATGAGGAGCCTCCCAATTTTTGGCTGCCCTGGCCAAAGGCCTATACTACAATACACCCACTTGAGGGTTTCAGGCCCTACTACATGTCTGTATGCATGGGTCATTGTTGAACCTCCCAATTTTTGGCTGCCCTGACCAAAGGACTATACTACAATACACCCACTTGAGGGTTACAGGCCCTACTACATGTCTGTATGCATGGGTCATTGTTGAACCTCCCAATTTTTGGCTGCCCTGGCCAAAGTGCTATACTACAATACACCCAATTCTTGTTTACAGGCCCTGCTGCACGTCTCTATCCAGGGACAATGAGGAGCCTCCCAATTTGTGGCTGCCGTGGCCAAAGGCCTATACTACAATACACCCACTTGAGGGTTACAGGCCCTACTACATGTCTGTATGCATGGGTCATTGTTGAACCTCCCAATTTTTGGCTGCCCTGGCCAAAGGGCTATACTACAATACACCTACTTGAGGGTTACAGGCCCTACTACATGTCTGTATGCATGGGTCATTGTTGAACCTCCCAATTTTTGGCTGCCCTGGCCAAAGGGCTATACTACAATACACCCAGTTCTTGTTTACAGGTCCTCCTGCATGTCTGTATCCAGGGGCATTTGTGAACCTCCCAATTTTGGACTGCCCTGGCAAAGGAAGATACTACAATAGAGTTGCCACTTGCTGCTCACATAAAGCAAATCTTTCTGCTTGATTTTATCGATATTGACCATCTAGGAACAGCATATCTATGTCTTCCTTCCCCAGTGTTTGGTGTCTAGGATGTTGTGAAGACCCGGGGGTCACTGGGTGCTCTCGTCCGCAGGCCCAGCCGCCTTTACAAAGACAACGTGGACCAGGGCTCATCACAAACTGAACACCCGAGCTCCTTAACCGTGGGCGGAACACTAGTCAGACAACACAGGGTGAGGGAACCATAATATTAAGGCTTTATTGGATCCCCAAACAGTTAACAGCATATAACGCATAACCAAGCACAACACATAATGTAACAAGCAACAGAGTCTCACCCTTCCGCTCGCTCACTATGGTTTAGAATATAGTACAGCAAAGTCGAGGCTTCCTTATGCAGTCTTTGTCATCACAGCTGAATCCAATAATCAGATGCTGAAGTCCTTGTGATTTTATAGTCCGGGTTCTGATCCCCTTTGGTCGGCACCGGAATGCCTAGGCCTGGGTTATGGCTTGCCAACCGGACCCGAAGATCCTAGATTAGCTGCCTGTATCCAATCCAATATACCTGTAGCTGGGACCAAAATCCCTAGACTGAAGTCACTAGATAGAATCTAACTAACTCTGGTTAATGAACACATCTCCTTATATACCTTCAGCCCTCATTGCAGGATACTGGGAACTTCACAATAGGTGGAATAAAACTGTCTTTTCATTGGTTGGACCTCAAGCTTCATATAACCATTTTTAGTCGTATTTCAGTCCAGACATGGAGAGCCAAATACTGATTGATATAGCCCTTACAATGGAATGTTAGTAGGATTATAGGATTAAGTACTGGCAAGTGAGAGCCACATAGAGATGGTTCACCTAGCACCTAGCAGGATACATTTACATAGTAATACAAAGGGCAATTAGCATAATTAGGTTTTCTGAGCCTCTGTCCCTCTGACTCTCCTAAGACAAAAAGTTGAGATGATTACATACACACGGTCAACATTTCCAAACATCTTCAAGACTGATAAAAACAATGAGTGTCCCCTCACAAGGTAAGAATTAAATCACAATACAAATAGGCAATATAATTACTAGAGATGAGCCACCCCCCTAGTGTTCTAATTCAATTCGATTCGTCGAATTAGTGATTTGTTCGTCCAATGTTCGTCGAATGTTCGACGAACAACTCGAACCCCATTGAAATCAATGGCAGGCTACAAAAAACACACAGAAAACACCCTCAAAGGGCTCCAAAAGCTGCCAAACTACTGGCAGCTGGAAGGTAGGGGCCGATATCGAGGGCTGGAGGTGGCTGGGGAGGCTGAAATCAGAGCGGGAGGTCACGTGGTGCCGCTCATTTGCTATTCATGATATGCACTGCATCCTCCCGTTCATCAGCAGGGGGGATGCAGTGCATATCCCGTAATACAGGCTCCCCCCTGTACCGTAGTTATACAGGCTCCCCCAGCATAAATACAGGCTCCATCATAGGTATACAGGCCCCCCTCACAGTTTTGCGACCCCCCCCTCACAGTATGCCCCTCGCAGTGTTCCCCTCTGCTCCCCCGTCCTCCTATATACTCCCCTGTGTCTCTCCTCTGCTCCCCCTCTCCTCCTCCTCCTCCATTCTTCTCACCTGTCCTCGCTCCTGCACGTCCCATACGCTCCGGGTGGGTGTCCGGTCTCTGCAGCGTCTCTGGTCCCAGCACGTCTCTCCTGCGATGTGCTGCCAGGACCTGGCGTGATGTCATAATCACATCACAGCTGGTTACCTAGTGACCGGCAGTAATTACACTGCCGGTTACTGGTTAATGGCTGTCATGTGATTATGACATCATGCCAGGTCCTGTAGAACAGAGGATAGGTTAGGACAGTGATGGCGAACTCCAGGCCTCGAGTGCCACCAACAGTGCAGGTTTTCAGGATTTCCTTATATTGCACAGGTGATAATGTAATCACCTGCACTGGTGATGATTCCAAGCCCTGTGCAATACTAAGGAGATCCTGAAAACCTGCACTGTTGGTGGCACTCGAGGCCTGGAGTTCGCCATCACTGGGTTAGGATAACCTGCTTTGTTATTTTGAATGGATGGGTGTGTATGTATGTATGTATGTGTGTGTATGTATTTATGTATGTGTGTGTATGTGTGTATGTATTGTGAGGTAGCGCCCGCTTGGCACGGGGAAAATGACAGCAGCGACTACGTTTCAACGTAACATAACCAGCGCATTTATTAATTTCTGTCATAAACCGCTTTCAACACATAAACCATAACACTATTTCCATTTTCACATATAATATGCATATCCTTACATTGCATTATATGACATTCCCATATGACATTACATTACAGGACATTCACATACGTTTTCCCCAGAACATCAAGGTGTCACCCACCGACCCTTGCAGACCTCAGTCTGGTTCTAAAGACGGCTATCACCGTCTATCACCCTGACAGGGATCATTCCCCATCCTATAGCACATGAGTCATCACACATGGCATTTTTACATAAGCCATCACATAGTAACAGGAACCCTGTCACTCAGTACACACACAAGACCTCCATCGATCCACCGGGATCTAGGACACTACATCTGGATCAACGGGACCATATCATGACTCACTCAGTCAGTCCCAAAGTCGGCTGTGACCGCCTGGCTCTTGAGCCGTACTCGGTCTCTCACACCGCACATCTGACCGCCTGGCCCTTGAGCCGTCCTCGGTCCTGGACACTGGCTGGCATGCACACATCAGGTGCACTAGCATGGAGCTGGCAGGCTGCCATCACTTCCAGCACGTCTTCACATGGCAGTGGTCTGGACTTCTCTGATTCCCATCGTCCTCCCCTCACTCAGACACCTGGCAGGTTCTTATCCAGGCTGCCTCTCACAGCTGCAATCCAGTGAGTCAATCAGCACATCTTCACTCACACACAGACCTGAGATGTGATTAACCCCCTGTGCACAATTCAGGTTTAGCCCAGCAAAGCACTCATACACAGGTTCAGACACTGCCGCTCATTAGGCTCATGAATATCGCAGATCTTCAGCACTCACACTCAGCTGTTCACTCAGCGCATGAAAACACTTCAGCTGTTAACCCCCTGTGCACCAGACAGGTTTCACACAGCACACACAATCAGGAAAACCGGCCCATGTGAACAGAGACCGGCATTGATAACCTGTGTGATGCACCCGGCCAGGGGCCACATCACCACAGTATGTATGTGTGTATGTATGTGTGTATGTATGTATGTGTATGTATGTGTGTATGTATGTGTGTATGTATGTGTGTATGTATGTATGTGTGTATGTGTGTATGTATGTGTGTGTATGTATGTATGTATGTGTGTATCAGGGCCACTGGAAGAGCGGGGTTCAGCGCCTGAAGATGGCGCTTCAATGAATACGCCATCTTCTGGGGTGGCTGCGGGCTGCAATTCGCAGCGGGGGGTGCCCAGAACGCTTGGGCATCCCTGCGCTGCGGATTCCAGCCCCCAGCTGCTTAGCTCTACCTGGCTAGACATAGAAATTGCGCGGAGCCCCACACAGTTTTTTTTTATTATTTCATGAAATTCATGAAATAATTAAAAAAAAAGGGCCCCCCTATATTCTTGTGTCTGGCCAGGTACAAATAGGCACCTGGGGGTTGAGGGCAGCCCGTGGCTGCCTGCTGGATCTGGCTGGTTACAAAAATATGGCGAAGCCCATGTCAAACTTTATTTCTGAAAAATCCATAAAACAATATAAATAAAAGGGACAGCATCTTTATTAACCCCTCGGCCATGGTGGAAGGGTTAATAAAGAGGCAGTCCCTTTTAAATTGCAGCCCGCAGCCGCCCCAGAAGATGGCGCATTCATTGAAGCGCCATCTTCTGGCGCTGAACCCCGCTCTTCCAGTGGCCCTGGTGCGGTGGCTCACTGGGTAATAAAGGGGTTAGAGCCAGCTTTTTATTATCAGCTGGCCCTAAGCTCGAAATTTACGGCGGTCACGCCAATATTAGACATGACCGCCATGAAATTCCAGTAATTAATAGAAAAAAAACACAACACAGAGAAAAAATTATTTTATTAGAAATAAAACAGAACACAATTAGGGACTCCAACTTTATTTAAAAAATCCTCTTCCGTCCGACGTAGTCCACAACGAAGGTCCCACGACGATCGCCTCCGACTTATTCCATAAACGGAATCTTCACTGCCACATCCCTCTGCATAGACTCACGTCTATGCAGAGGGAGAGCAGACTGCAAAATGACTTTCACAGTCAGGGTTCACCTCAGGTGAACCCTACTGTGACAGCCCATTCACTGCTCTGCCGGCGGGAGCACCGGCAGAGCAGTGAATAAATTATCTTCAGGGAGGTCGGCAGGGTCTCGCAGGGTCCCAGTGTCCTCCCGGCTTCGCAGCTATCTGCTGACAGGACGTCACATGACCGCCGATCATGTGACTGTGACGTCACAGCAGGCCCTGTCAGCAGATAGCTGCGACACCGGGAGTCCCGGTGTCACACATCCACGCACGCACACATCCACGCACGCTCACATCCACGCAAGCTCACATCCACGCACACTCACATCCACGCACGCTCACATCCACGCAAGCACACATCCATGCACGCTCACATCCACGCACGCTCACATCCACGCAATCTCACATCCACGCACACTCTCACCCATTCATCAATGAATCCATCCATCCATACATACATACACACACATACATAAATACACACACATACATACATACATACATACACACACACACATACACACATATACACACACATACATACATATACACATACATACACACACATACATACATACACACACACACACATACATACACACATACATACATACACACACATACATAAATACATACACATATACATAAATACATACACACACATACATACATATGCACACACATACACACACACATACACATACATACACACATACATACATACATACACATACACACATACATACACACACATATACACACATACATACATACATACACACACATACATACATACATACACACATACACACATACACATACACACATACAAACATACATACATACCCACATACATACACATACACACATACATACACACATATCAGTTAGGGCCAGAAATATTTGGACAGTGACACAATTTTCGCGAGTTGGGCTCTGCATGCCACCACATTGGATTTGAAATGAAACCTCTACAACAGAATTCAAGTGCAGATTGTAACGTTTAATTTGAAGGGTTGAACAAAAATATCTGATAGAAAATGTAGGAATTGTACACATTTCTTTACAAACACTCCACATTTTAGGAGGTCAAAAGTAATTGGACAAATAAACATAACCCAAACAAAATATTTTTATTTTCAATATTTTGTTGCGAATCCTTTGGAGGCAATCACTGCCCTAAGTCTGGAACCCATGGACATCACCAAACGCTGGGTTTCCTCCTTCTTAATGCTTTGCCAGGCCTTTACAGCCGCAGCCTTCAGGTCTTGCTTGTTTGTGGGTCTTTCTGTCTTAAGTCTGGATTTCAGCAAGTGAAATGCATGCTCAATTGGGTTAAAATCTGGTGATTGACTTGGCCATTGCAGAATGTTCCACTTTTTTGCACTCATGAACTCCTGGGTAGCTTTGGCTGTATGCTTGGGGTCATTGTCCATCTGTACTATGAAGCGCCGTCCAATCAACTTTGCAGCATTTGGCTGAATCTGGGCTGAAAGTATATCCTGGTACACTTCAGAATTCATCCGGCTACTCTTGTCTGCTGTTATGTCATCAATAAACACAAGTGACCCAGTGCCATTGAAAGCCATGCATGCCCATGCCATCACGTTGCCTCCACCATGTTTTACAGAGGATGTGGTGTGCCTTGGATCATGTGGCGTTCCCTTTCTTCTCCAAACTTTTTTCTTCCCATCATTCTGGTACAGGTTGATCTTTGTCTCATCTGTCCATAGAATACTTTTCCAGAACTGAGCTGGCTTCTTGAGGTGTTTTTCAGCAAATTTAACTCTGGCCTGTCTATTTTTGGAATTGATGAATGGTTTGCATCTAGATGTGAACCCTTTGTATTTACTGTCATGGAGTCTTCTCTTTACTGTTGACTTAGAGACAGATACACCTACTTCACTGAGAGTGTTCTGGACTTCAGTTGATGTTGTGAACGGGTTCTTCTTCACCAAATTAAGTATGCGGCGATCATCCACCACTTTTGTCATCCGTGGACGCCCAGGCCTTTTAGAGTTCCCAAGCTCACCAGTCAATTCCTTTTTTCTCAGAATGTACCCAACTGTTGATTTTGCTACTCCAAGCATGTCTGCTATCTCTCTGATGGATTTTTTCTTTTTTTTAAGCCTCAGGATGTTCTGCTTCACCTCAATTGAGAGTTCCTTTGACCGCATGTTGTCTGGTCACAGCAACAGCTTCCAAATGCAAAACCACACACCTGGAATCCACCCCTGACCTTTTAACTACTTCATTGATTACAGGTTAATGAGGGAGACGCCTTCAGAGTTAATTGCAGCCCTTAGAGTCCATTGTCCAATTACTTTTGGTCCCTTGAAAAAGAGGAGGCTATGCATTACAGAGCTATGATTTCTAAACCCTTTCTCCGATTTGGATGTGGAAACTCTCATATTGCAGCTGGGAGTGTGCACTTTCAGCCCATATTATATATATAATTGTATTTCTGAACATGTTTTGGTAAACAGCTAAAATAACAAAACTTGTGTCACTGTCCAAATATTTCTGGCCCTAACTGTATACACACATACATACACACATAGACACACATACATACACACATATCTACACACATACACACACATACATACATACACACCCACCCATTCATGCACTCCTCTGGAGTGCAGGGGTTAAAAATAACAAAGCAGGTCATCCTCACCTATCCTCTGTTCTACAGGACCTGGCATGATGTCATAATCACATGACAGCCATTAACCAGTAACCGGCAGTGTAATTACTGCCGGTCACTAGGTAACCGGCTGTGATGTGATTATGACATCATGCCAAGTCCTGGCAGCACATCGCAGGAGAGACGTGCTGGGGCTGGAGACGCTGCAGAGACCGGACACCCTCCGGGAGCGTACGGGACATGCAGGAGCGAGGACAGGTGAGAAGAATGGAGGAGGAGGAGGAGAGGGGGAGCAGAGGAGAGACACAGGGGAGCACATAGGAGGACGGGGGAGCAGAGGGGAACACTGCGAGGGGCATACTGTGAGGGGGGGGCCGCAAAACTGTGAGGAGGGCCTGTATACCTACGATGGAGCCTGTATTTATGCTGGGGGAGCCTGTATAACTACGGTACGGGGGGAGCCTGTATTACGGGATATGCACTGCATCCCCCCGCTGATGGACGGGAGGATGCAGTGCATATCATGAATAGCAAATGAGCGGCACCACGTGACCTCCCGCTCTGCCTGTATACCTACGGGGGAAGCCTGTCTATGTGCTGGAGGAGTTGAATCGTTTTCGAACATAACCTAGAACTTCCGAATTTGATGCAAATTGTTCGAGTTCGACGAATCACTCGAACACTGCCCAAAACAGGTCGAATCTGAGATTGGCGAACATTTCGAATCGAACATCGCTCATCTCTAATAATTACATTAAATAAGTCAACAATGGGTATATAAAATACAGTCTGGCCAGAATTTAAGAACTTAACCCATGAGTGGCATATTCCAAGTTGCAACAAAATACCCTACTGTCTGGGTTACATAAGAAATCATCATATGCTCTACATTGAAGGAGTCAATTTCATCACATACCTCCCCCTTCTTATGTAACCAGATAGGGCAGTCAAATGGGATAAGTCTCTGGTTATCCTTCTCCTCTTGGCGGCATTGTCTTTTTGAATGGTGAAGTCAGCAATCAAGGCTTCCATCTATACACCTCCCCCAGATTACCTCCTCCAGGATGGGCAGACATATTGTGGACAAGCACTAAAATGGGATTCAAGGGTTGCTCTACCATAAACTTCTTGCTATCAATTCCCCCCAAGTCAATGGCCACAGTCTGTGTAGATTTACTCACTGTTGATGGCTTAGAGGAGAATGATGGGGGCTAGGAACATGGATTATTGTCTGAAGGTGTGGTAGCAAGAACCACATCAGGGTGCTGCTTGGCTTCTTGGATGTGGGGGATGGCAGTGACAAACTGGCTGTATAGTCCTTGTCCTGGGTTAGCTCGCAAAACAACAGATGTGCGGGGGCCATCCATGAGCCCCACTTCAACTTCCTCCTGGTTAGCCATTGAAACAATAGGTGTGGGAAGGCTGCTCATAAATCCCACATCAACCTCTTCCTGGTCAATCTCCAAAGCAACAGGGATAGGGACATTGTCCATAAACTCCAACTTGTCCTCTCCCTGCTCAGGCACGGTGTTGACAGGATCAGTTCCTTGCAGTTCCAGGGCTTGGAACTGGTGTCCTTCCAGATTGTCATGGGATCCATGATGTGGCACACAGTTTAATTCCTTTGGGTCAATCTCAGTGGGGTCCTCATCATTCTCTGCATCCTTTTGGGCATGTAACTGGACCAATTTCTGGATCAAATCCGACCGTGTGTCAGTGTCCCTGGCTTCGATTTCTCGGAACAGACATGCCACCTCTAGTTGCAGTTTCTTATAGCAGCCGTACTTCCACTCTAGTCCTCGTCCCATGGCTGAGCTGGTGGGGTTGGACATGGCAGTGTCCGAAACCTGACTGCCTCACTATGGCCTGCTGGGTATGCTTATATGCATCCCTGGTTGTTGAGCCCTTGGATGGTGTCCACGAACACCAGTCCCCTGCAGCTCCCCTGGATAAAACAGGCTGAGTAGTATCCCACTGCTGCCACCAATTGTGGAGACCCGGGGGTCAGTGGGTGCTCTCGTCCGCAGACCCAGTCGCCTTTACAAAGACAACGTGGACCAGGGCTCATCCCCAACTGAATGCCTGAGCTCCTTAACCGTGGGCGGAACACTACTCAGACAACACAGGGTGAGGGAACCACAATATTAAGGCTTTATTGGATCCCCAAACGATTAACAGCATATAACGCATAACCAAGCACAACACATAATGTAACAGGCAACAAAGTCTCTCCCTTCCGCTCGCTCACCAGGGTTTAGAATATAGTACAGCTTTGTCATCACAGCCGAATCCGATAATCCAATGCTGAAGTCCTTTTGGTTCTATAGTCCGGATTCTGATCCCCTTTGTTCGGCATCGGAATGCCTAGGCCTGGGTTATGGCTTGCCAACCGGACCCGAAGATCCTAGATTAGCTGCCTGTATCCAATCCAGTGTACCTCTAGCCGGGACCGAAATCCCTAGACTGAGGTCACTAGACAGAATCTAACTAACTCTGGTTAATGAATACATCTCCTTATATACTTTCAGCCCTCATTGCAGGATACTGGGAACTTCACAATAGATGGAATAAAAGTGTCTTTTCATTGGCTGTACCTCAAGCCTCTTAAAACCATTTTTGGTCGTATTTCAGTCCAGACATAAAGAGCCAAATACTGATTGATATAGCCCTTACAATGGAATGTTAGTAGGATTAAGTACTGGCAAGTGAGAGCCACATACAGATGGTTCATCTAGCACCTAGCCGGATACATTTACATAGTAATACAAAGGGCAGTTAGCATAATTAGGTTTTCTGAGCATCTGTCCCTCTGACCTTCCTAAGGCAAGAAGTTGAGATGATTACATACACACGGTCAACATTTCCAAACGTCTTCAAGACTGGTAAAAACAATGAGTGTCCCCTCACAAGGTAAGAATTAAATCACAATATAAATAGGCAATATAATCTACTCTATAATTGCCGTAGGCAAAATCGTGTCGGACCCCGAAATCGCCGTGGCTTTGTCACTATGTGACGTCACCACGCGCGAGCAATGGCCGCGAAGCGGCCATTGCGAGTCGTTGGCCGAAAATAGAACCAGAGGCTCGGACACAAACTTAGCGATTTACCCCTGAGGTAGCGCGAGCAATGGCCGCGAGGCCATTGCGAGTCGCTACCTCAGCCGCCGCACCTGCCACAAGTTCCTCTATACTTTCAATGGGGATCCATTGCGAGTCGCTGTGTAGCGCGAGCAATGGCCGCGAGCCCATTGCGAGTCGCTACCTTAGCCGCCGCACCTGCCGCAAGTCCCCTATACTTTCTATGGGAATCCATTGCGAGTCGCTGTGTAGCGCGACCAATGGCCGCGAGGCCATTGCGAGTCTACTTGCGGCGCGGTTGCGGTAATCCCCATAGAAAGTATAGGGCGAGTTGCGGCAGGTGCGGCAAGTGCGGTTTTGCACTTGCGGCAGGTTTGCCCGCGAAAAAAACCCGCGGCTGAGTGCGCTGTTGCTGGGTGGCGACCCTTTTTGCCTACCAATCACTATACTCCCCTTTGTCTACCAATCACTATACTCCCTCCGCTGCAATTTTATAGTGTTTACTTTTACTTTTCCTCACATATCATTCCTGCCTTGGTGATCCTGTGGGACGGACGTCGGAAAACCAGTGTTGGAACCTCATCCCTACAAGAGATCTTTTTGGGCCAATATAATCGATTATTAATTATTATTAATTATTAATATTATTATTAGTGTTAATATTAATTATTATTATTAATCGATTATGCCTTGGTGATCCTGTGGGACGGACGTCGGAAAACCAGTGCTGGAACCTCATCTCTACAATATCAGCTAAGATATCTTTTTTTGCTAATATAATCAATTATTAATTATTATTAATTATTAATATTATTATTATTAGTGTTAATATTAACTTTAATTATTAAAATATTATTAATATTATTAGTATATTGATATATTCATAATTATATATATATAGAGAGATATAGAGATATATGTATAGATATATATATTGATATATAGATAGAGATATATAGATATATAGATATAGATTAATATATATATATATAGATGTCATATTATATATATGTATATGCTTACTATATATATATATTGTATATTACTCTATATATATATATATATATTGTATATTACTCTCTCTATATATATATATTGTATATTAATCTATATATATATATAGTGTATATTAATCTATATATATATATATATTGTATATTAATCTATCTACTCTATATATATATAATATATTGTATATTAATCTATATATATATATATATATTGTATATTACTCTATTATATATATAATTATATATATATATATATATATATATATATATATATATATATATATATACACATTATAATAAATTGAAATATATAATATACATAATTTATTTAACCTTCGTAGCGGTATTCCCGAGCCTGACTCGGGGTTAACATTCACTGCCAGAAGCGGTAATCCCGAGTCAAGGTCGGAGCTCGGCCACAATCTTAGCGATTTACCGCTGAGGTAGCGCGAGCAATGGCCGCGAGTCCATTGCGAGTCGCTATCTCAGCCGCCGCACCTGCCGCAAGTCCCCCTATACTTTCTATGGGGATCCATTGCGAGTCGCTGTGTAGTGCGAGCAATGGCCGCGAGGCCATTGCGAGTCGCTACCTCAGCCGCCGCACCTGCCGCAAGTCCCCCTATACTTTCTATGGTGATCCATTGCGAGTCGCTGTGTAGCGCGAGCAATGGCTGCGAGGCCATTGCGAGTCTACTTGCGGCGCGGTTGCGGTAATCCCCATAGAAAGTATAGGGGGAGTTGCGGCAGGTGCGGCAAGTGCGGTTTTGCACTTGCGGCAAGTGCGGCCGCGAAAATCTAACAAAAAATTTAAAAATATTCTACAGCTCACAGCTATAAAATATAAATGCTAATAATAATGATATTAATGCTATTAATGCTACTAATAATGCTATTCATGATATTAATAATGTTATTAATGCTATTAATGCTATTAATAATGCTATTAATGCTAATAATAATATATATGACATCTATATATATATATATATATATATATATATATTAATCTATTATAGATATGTATATGATTAGTATATATATATATATATATATTGTATGTTAATCTATTTATATATATATATCTCTAATTATATATATCTAATATATATATATACATATACACATTATAATAAATTGTAATATATAATATACATAATTTATTTAAGTTAATAATATATATCATATATTTTTTTTTATATATTTATATTATATTATTTATATATAAAAATATATTGTATATATTGGTATTAAATTATTGATCTATACATCAGTGTTTATTTGAAATCGTGGCAGATGCGGTGAAAAAAACCACATCGGCTGCGATTACCGCATACCGGCTGCACATGCGGTGCGGTTGCGGTAATCCCCATACAAAGTATAGGGGGACTTGCGGCAGGGGCAGCACATGCGGTTTTGCACTTGCGGCAGGTGCGGCCGCGAAAAAAAACCGCGGCTGACTGCGTTTTTTTTCGCGGCCGCACTTGCCGCAAGTGCAACACCGCACTTGCCGCACCTGCCGCAAGTCCCCCTATACTTTCTATGGGGATTACCGCAACCGCGCCGCAAGTGCAGCAGTTATGCGGCAATCGTGGCAGATGCGGTTTTTTTCACCGCATCTGCCGCAATTTGAAAAAAATGATGATGTGAAAGGGCCCTAACTTTTATTTCGTTTATACAATATATATATCTATATATATACTAATCATATACAATATATATATACACATAATAAATTGTAATATATAATATACATAATTTATTTAAGTTAAGAATATATATAAAATATATTTTTTTTATATATTTTTAGGATAAAATTTATATAAAAAAATATATTGTATATAATAAAAATTATCAATAAAAATATTACTACTTTGACTATATTGCTATGCAGAATGTATATTCATTGCTTCCTTAATTAATATACTGTAGCTATTATTGCATACATTTTGCTGTACTGTGCTCAATATGAGCTCTGACAAACAAAAAAGCTCTGTTAGAGCTAAAAATGCTGCATGCCAGCGCAAGAAGCGTACGCAGGAAGATCCAGAAACAAAACATCTCCGTTTGGTTAAGGTCAAGACGACTTTGGATAAAAGAATTGCAAAGGAGTCTGCTGAAGAAAGAAGCAGTCGGTTGGCCAAAAAAGCTGAGGCGGAACGCAAAAGACGCAAACAACAACAGGTCAAGGTGCAAGGAGAACCATCTACCTCTGATATGGCGTCCACATCTGTGTCTCCAACACTTTGTGAAACTGAACTGCCTTCAACATCTGGCACAAGTAAAGTGAAGGGCAAATGTTCTTCTAAAACAAGAACAGACAAGATTGCTTCTGCCATGACAAGACACAAATTGGCTAAAGTCAAACGTGTACTAATTATGTCACTTACCTCAAAACAACGCCGTTTGGCCCATTTGGCTGCTTCACAGCGTCAACTACGCCAAAAAAAAATCCTCCGTAAGAAGTCTCCAGTCACTACTTCTTTTGTTGGATGTGTTGACAGTTCTACACAGCAACGCCTTATTTATGTAGGCATCTACAAAAAAGGTCATCTGTTGCTCACTTCACCTACGTCATCTATCCCTATTGGCTTTACTGATGACGATACCGGTATTTTACAACATACCTGTGGGCCCATGAATGTGTTATGTGAACATTGTGAAGCACAACATTTTGAGGCTGAAAGGCCATCTGATGGACAGTTTCCCTTTGTTGTCACAAGGGCAAAGTTAAGGTACCATTACCTCAGTACCCTGAGCTCTTCACTACTTTACTTAAAGGAGACAGCCCATATAGTAAAAATCTCATGGAGAATATCAGGAGCATTAATAGTTCCTTTGCATTTGCTTCCATGGGTGCAAGTGTTTCTCAACCACCTGGACACGGTCCTTACTGTTTCCGGATTCACGGCCAAATTTACCATAGAACTGGAACTCTCCACACCGCTGAAGGTCAAGTTCCAGCATATGCACAGCTGTATATTTTGGATAGTGCTACTGCTAATGAACAACGCCTACAGTCTCCAGAAAATCTCAAATGTAATCCAGACTTGATGAGAATTATTGCTGAGCAATTGGAAGGTATTAATCCCTTTGTTTCAGCCTACAAAATGTTACGGCACGTGGAGGAAGAAGAAGAACAGAAAGCATTGGAACATGGCAAAAACATGCCCAATATCATCATGGCAATTAAACAAGACAGACAGCAAGACCCAAGACGGTATAACAACCCTACTGTCCATGAAGTCGCTGTCGTCTTTGAAAATGCTGATGGAGAGCCACCATTTAATAGAGACATTTTAATACATCTAAAACCAGACCCAAAGAATCTGTTGGCCCCCAGAACACAGCAAATAAGCATTTTACACAGTAATTTGGATGCATTACTGTATCCATTGTTTTTCCCTCATGGAGAGCAAGGGTGGCATGAAGCACTCAAGCAGCAAGGCCAAAATCCTCGCAGGGTGACACAACTGCAGTATTACTGTTATTTGCTGTCAGTACGGAAAGAATTCAATCCTGTCCTTAATGGTGGTAAACTGACACAGCAGTACTTGGTGGATGCCTATGTTAAAATCGAGGCGAATCGTTTAAATTATATACGCCAACACCAGAAGGATTTGAAAGTGGAAGATTATTGTCTCCTTCAAGAACATTTGCTGAGAA
The DNA here is from genome assembly GCA_033576535.1 of Allobates femoralis. NCBI lineage: Eukaryota > Metazoa > Chordata > Amphibia > Anura > Aromobatidae > Allobates > Allobates femoralis. The sequence goes on along the minus strand of JARQOC010000001.1, from coordinate 334,187,132 downwards.
AATCCATAGAAAAACAAATCCCCATTGGCAAGACAGTAATTTTACCATCTTCCCTTGAGGGAAGTCCCCGCAATATGCAGCAGCGGTATCAAGATGCCATGGCGATTGTAACTAAATTTGGAAGACCAGATCTTTTCATAACGATGACCTGTAATCCAAAATGGAGTGAAATTGCAACCAATTTACAGCCATTGCAGCGTGCTGAACATCGACCGGATTTAGTGGCCCGTGTATTCAGGATTAAACTTGAAGCCCTTTTGAAAGATATTAATTGTGGATTATTTGGTAAGGTTTGTGCTATGGTTCATGTGATAGAATTTCAAAAGCGAGGCCTACCACATGCTCACATTCTAATTATTCTGGATGCCAACTCAAAACTAAGAACTGAGGTGGAAGTGAACAATACTGTTTGGGCTGAAATTCCTGATCCATCACATTACCCTGTGCTCCATCAAATTGTCATGCAACACATGATTCATGGCCCCTGTGGACAACACAATCCCAATTCTCCATGTATGGAGAATGGAAAGTGTTAAAAAGCTTTTCCAAAAATGTTTCAAACAAAAACTATTATACCTGAGGATGCATATCCAAGTTATCAAAGAAACGAAGGACCTTCTTTTCCACACCATTCCAAGATGATTGATAATTCTTGGGTGGTTCCTTATAACCCTTTCCTTTTATTAAAATATAAGTGCCATATTAATGTGGAAGTATGTGCTTCCATTCAGAGCGTCAAATACCTCTTCAAATATGTGTACAAAGGTCATGATAAAGCCAATGTGGAAATTTGTGAAACCAACATCAGACACGATGAAACTCATAAATTCATGGATTCCAGATATGTCAGTGCACCAAAGGCAGCTTGGCGAATCTTTGCTTTCCCAATGCATAGACAATCTCACAGCATTATTCGTCTTGCAGTACATCTGCCTCATTCACAATCCCTTTTTTTTCACGAGGGTGATTCTGTGGACAACATCACTTATTTAATGGATAGACAATCAACACTCATGGCCTACTTTGCCCTCAATGAGAATGATTCCAATGCTCATGAGTACTTATATCGTCAAATTCCTGAGCATTATGTTTGGAAAGAAGGTGCATGGGAAGTTAGAAGGAGAGGAGGTGCTTCAGTCATTGGTAGACTGTACACTGTTAGTATTCAAGAACAAGAACGGTACTATTTAAGGCTGTTGTTACTTCATGTTAAAGGAGCTACAAGTTTTGACAACCTTAAGACTGTTAAGGAAGTCACATACCCAACTTTTAAAGAGGCGGCATTAGCCCTTGGATTGCTCTTCGATGACACTGTTTGGAGAAAAACTTTATTGGATGCCTGTGTTCTCAATATGCCTGCACAGCTCCGTGACATGTTTGCATATATATGTGTCTTTGGTCCTCCTAATCATCCCCTGGAGTTGTGGCAAGAATTTAAACAACACTTCGTTCAAGATTACTGCCATGCCTATCACCCCGACACTGATGATTGTGAGCACTGTGAAGGATACGCCATGACTGATGTTGAACATGTTTTAAAATTTCATGCAAAACATTTTAATGATTTTAATCTACCATGCCCAAAAAGAATACCACATATTCGTCCTCAATACAACAAAGAAGAAGAGTTAGTAAGAGCACGTGAAATGAAAGTTACCTTAAATGATCAACAACGTTTGGCTTATACTGCAATCCATAAAGCTTTAGAGGATACAAGTGATAAGCCAAAGTGCTTTTTCATTGATGGTCCAGGTGGAAGTGGGAAAACATATCTCTATCATCTATTGATTCATGAACTGAGAGGAGAAGGAGAAGTTGTGTCACCTGCAGCCAGTACAGGGATTGCTGCTAATCTATTGCAAGGAGGAAGAACTATCCATTCACTGTATGGCATACCAATACCAATTAATGAGACATCCGTTTCAAGAATCAAAAATGATACTGATGCGGCCCAACATTTGAAGACTACCAAACTCTTCATCATCGATGAGTCTACTATGTTGTCAAAATATGCTTTGCATGTAATTGATCAATTATTACGGGATGTCATGACAACTGATGTCTCCAAGAAAAATAAATTACCCTTTAGAGGGAAAGTCATTGTTCTGGGAGGAGACTTTCGGCAGTGTCTTCCTATCATCTCTCATGGAACAAGGACAGACATCGTAGAGAGCTGCATTAAATATTCACGACAATGGCAGCTTTTCAATCAATTGCCGCTCATTAACAACATGCGCTCCATTGATTCTGATTATAGCAATTGGTTAATTCAACTGGAAAATGGAGAATTGTCCAATGATTACAACCTTGGTGATGATGTCATTGAGATCCCGCAAGACATGATCTGCATTGGCTCTTTAATCTTGGATATATTTGGTGAAAACATTGTCATTGATGTGAATAATGACGAAAGTATTCAGAATGCTGCATCACATGCCATTCTTTGTCCCAAAAATGACGCTGTGGATTTGATCAATTCAAAAGTTATGGATTGTATTCCTGGAGAATACATTGAATATATGAGCGACGATTCCATTGATCCAGATGAGACGGAAAATCCCGAACAATATCCAGTGGAATTTCTAAATTCAATAACACCAACAGGAATGCCTTCTCATCTCCTGAAATTAAAAGTTGGTACAATTATAATGCTTTTGCGTAATTTTAACAGCAGAAAAAGACTTTGCAATGGGACTCGCATGATTGTTATTGCTTTTGTTGATAACTTGATACAAGCAAAAGTAATTTCTGGCTCGGATGAAGGAAATGTAGTCTTCATTCCAAGAATTGATCTCTGTCCATCAGAGACTGGATTGCCTTTCAAACTAAGACGTCGACAATTTCCTGTGAAGCCTGCCTTTGCCATGACCATAAATAAATCCCAAGGCCAAACATTGGAGAAAGTGGGGATTTATTTGCCAGAACCTGTTTTTGGTCATGGACAATTATATGTGGCTTTCTCACGTGTAAAGAGACGATGCAATGTGAAGGTGAAAGTGGTGGATTCATGCATTCAAGGCAAATTGGTGCCTAACAGTGAGAAAGTCTTCACCAAAAATATTGTCTATCGGAATATTTTGGGATGAACTTTTGCCTATTTTATTTTTTTAACCTTTTCTATTTAAAAAAAAAAAAAAAAATTAGCTTAGTCTTTACATTTTCAGTTTTTTATGTACATAGTTTGTACAATATTTGTGGAAATACACATTACAGATTTCATCGGAGATGTGTATCATTCTGATTTTCTCACAGGGTGATAGAAACCACTATTTAAAGCTCCAGTACTCTACGTGCTGAGAGATTTGATTCTTATTCTTTAAAGGGAGAGGTTTTTGTGAACAGCTAAGAGACGGGTGGGATGGCTGTTCACACACATCTCATTAGCAAGGTGTGTTCCACATGTTTAGATAGATAGGGACATACATAAATTATTAATTAGATTCTACCACGCCATTTTTCTTAGATTTTTTCACTTTGTTGAGGAATATACTAAATGATAATAATTGATCATGAAGGACTCACCAACAACATACTTGCTGTAATTTTCATAATTGCATATATGCAATTTGTACTTAACTTGCGGTTTGTGCAGACAATATAGTTGCGGCAGTGTCATCCACATCAACTGCATTCATCTGTGGTTAGTTAGTGGATGCATCTTATGCACCTGCTGAAGCTACGTTAACTGCATTTACCCTAGGTTAACTACAAGTTTTTTTGTTATTGCACAGATATTGCTGCAAGTCTGTAGTTGGTAACTCCTTCTGTATCAATTTAGAAAATTTTATTATTTACATCACAATCCTCAAAAAATCTAAGAAAAATCCAGCCATTAAAAAATATCTAAATTATATCAATTCGGATTTAGTTAGAGTAGGTCCCACCAGGCGTAAGGGCATCTTGACGTGATTGGTGGGCTGACACAAACTGGCTGATACACACATTACTACTGTTAATTCATCAATTCAAACGATTGACACATTAAGAAGTATTGCTACTTTGTGTTCTAAGACCCTTACAACATAATAGTTCAATTTTCCTTAAATGATATCAACCATACAAATATATGTAGTTGGTGTAAAGATGTCATTGGAATAATTGGATTATTATTTGAAAATCTTAAAAAAAATATAAAAATATTCTAGACACCCGATGCATTTGCATCGGGCTCACAGCTAGTTACATTATAAACGTCAACAATGGGTATACAAAATACTGTCTGGCCAGATTTTAAGAACTTAATCCATGAGTGGCATATTCCAAGTGGCAGACTTGCAGACCATACTGTCTGGGTTACATAAGAAATCATCATATGTTCTACATTCAAGGAGTCAATTTCGTCACAGATGTGGCACACAGGGGATGGAAGACACGGGCTCATCTGCATCTGGGCTTCGGATCTTGGTGGCTGTGGCTCCGGTTGGCTGACATCTGATGGCAGCATCTCTCCTATTTGGTACCTGGTGCTTGGAACATCACCAGCGCTGTCCTCTAGATCAATGACTGGTGTACTGCATAAAGTCCTGTGTTGAGGAAGGAAGTGAACCACAAATCAAGCACATGTTGGAAACATGAATGACAAAAATTGCTGTAGGTGCACAGTCATCTGTGGGGACTTACATCCAAGCATCCACTGATTTTTTGAAGAAAATTCAACTGCTCAAAATGCTTGTAAAGGCATGGAGGGTGTGGGGCAGCTCCGCTCTTATATTTTTCCTGGTCTTTATAATCACGGACATATCTGTCTCTTATGGAATGCCA
>JARQOC010000001.1:334163879-334182271 GCA_033576535.1 Allobates femoralis | reverse complement strand
ACTGCATAAGGAAGCCTCGCCTTTGCTGTACTATATTCTAAACCCTGGTGAGCGAGCGGAAGGGAGAGACTTTGTTGCCTGTTACATTATGTGTTGTGCTTGGTTATGCGTTATATGCTGTTAACCGTTTGGGGATCCAATAAAGCCTTAATATTGTGGTTCCCTCACCCTGTGTTGTCTGAGTAGTGTTACGCCCACGGTTAAGGAGCTCGGGCGTTCAGTTGGGGATTAGCCCTGGTCCACGTTGTCTTTGTAAAGGTGACTGGGTCTGCGGACGAGAGCACCCACTGACCCCCGGGTCTCCACAATTGGTAGCAGCAGTGGGATACTACTCAGCCTGGTTTATCCAGGGGAGCTGCAGGGGACTGGTGTTCGTGGACACCATCCAAGGGCTCAACAACCAGGGATGCATATAAGCATACCCAGCAGGCCATAGTGAGGCAGTCAGGTTTCGGACACTGCCATGTCCAACCCCACCAGCTCAGCCATGGGACGAGGACTGGAATGGAAGTACGGCTGCTATAAGAAACTGCAACTAGAGGTGGCATGTCTGTTCCGAGAAATCGAAGCCAGGGACACTGACACACGGTCGGATTTGATCCAGAAATTGGTCCAGTGACATGCCCAAAAGGATGCAGAGAATGATGAGGACCCCGCTGAGATTGACCCAAAGGAATTAAACTGTGTGCCACATTATGGATCCCATGACAATCTGGAAGGACACCAGTTCCAAGCCCTGGAACTGCAAGGAACTGATCCTGTCAACACCGTGCCTGAGCAGGGAGAGGACAAGTTGGAGTTTATGGACAATGTCCCTATCCCTGTTGCTTTGGAGATTGACCAGGAAGAGGTTGATGTGGGATTTGTGAGCAGCCTTCCCACACCTATTGTTTCAATGGCTAACCAGGAGGAAGTTGAAGTGGGGCTCATGGATGGCCCCCGCACATCTGTTGTTTTGCGAGCTAACCCAGGACAAGGACTATACAGCCAGTTTGTCACTGCCATCCCCCACATCCAAGAAGCCAAGCAGCACCCTGATATGGATCTTGCTACCACACCTTCAGACGATAATCCATGTTCCTAGCCCCCATCATTCTCCTCTAAGCATCAACAGTGAGTAAATCTACACAGACTGTGGCCATTGACTTGGGGGGAATTGATAGCAAGAAATTTATGGTAGAGCAACCCTTGAATCCCATTTTAGTGCTTGTCCACAATATGTCTGCCCATCCTGGAGGAGGTAATCTGGGGGAGGTGTATAGATGGAAGCCTTGATTGCTGACTTCACCATTAAAAAAGACAATGCCGCCAAGAGGAGAAGGATAACCAGAGACTTATCACATTTGACTGCCCTATCTGGTTACATAAGAAGGGGGAGGTATGTGACGAAATTGACTCCTTCAATATAGAACATATGATGATTTCTTATGTAACCCAGACAGTATGGTATTTTGTTGCAACTTGGAATATGCCACTCATGTTTAAGTTCTTAAAATCTGGCCAGACTGTATTTTATATACCCATTGTTGACTTATTTAATGTAATGTAATTATATTGCCTATTTGTATTGTGATTTAATTCTTACCTTGTGAGGGGACACTCATTGTTTTTATCAGTCTTGAAGATGTTTGGAAATGTTGACCGTGTGTATGTAATCATCTCAACTTTTTGTCTTAGGAAGGTCAGAGTGACAGAGGCTCAGAAAACCTAATTATGCTAATTGCCCTTTGTATTACTATGTAAATGTATCCTGCTAGGTGCTAGGTGAACCATCTGTATGTGGCTCTCACTTGCCAGTACTTAATCCTACTAACATTCCATTGTAAGGGCTATATCAATCAGTATTTGGCTCTCCATGTCTGGACTGAAAAACGACTAAAAATGGTTATATGAAGCTTGAGGTCCAACCAATGAAAAGACAGTTTTATTCCACCTGCGGGTCATTCCATGTCAAGTGATCCAAAAATGAATATTTTTTTTCCCTGACGTCCTCAGATTTTTAAAAAAAATTTTCTATCTGAAGAACAACTTTATCTAATTACAAAAAAAAAGTTTTGAATTTTTTTCTTTATCTGTTAATTTTTTACAGATTTTTAAAGTTTTAAAAAAGTGCGAATTTTGGCCTGGTATGGCTTTACATTTTCTATCATATCTCGGGCTAGAAATAAGATAGAGAAACAAAATAATCACCAATCTACTCAGAACTGTCCAGGCTTTCATCAGATATGTCACAAGAGGATATTTGTTAATATTTTACCCATGTGATCGCAAGCGCAAAACTTTAAAACGCATTTCCGAAAAATCGGCGCGCTTTAAATATTTCAAAAACTGCCCATGTGTCTGCTTTGCTCTTAGCCACATCTGTACCAAATTTCAAGTTGGGATCGCAATGGGATCATATTTTAACATATTTTACTAGTAAGAGCGTCAATGGGTCATTCCATATCAAGTGATCTAAATATGAATATTTTTTTTTACCTGACGTCTTTAGATTTTTTTTTTTTTTTCCTTTATGAAGTACTACTTTAGTTAATTACAAATTAAAAGTTTGGAATTTTTTTCTTCAACAGTTAATTTTTTACAGATTTTTAAAGTTTAAAAAAAGGGTGAATTTTGGCCTGGTACGACTTTAAATTTTTTTATCTCAGGCTAGAAATAAGATAATGAAGTGGGAGATGCATCATTTTACTCAGAACGGTAACAGCTTTCATTTGAGATGTTACAAGACTATGTTTCTTTATATCAAATTCAAACTATTGACGGGCAATTGTGAAAAAATGACTGATTGTGTTCTTGGTGACTTTTGAATTGACACTATAATAGTTGAATATTTTGCACTTAGGTCCAATGAATGCGTCCATGGGGTCAAGCTGGGACAGAGTCATCACAAATTAGCCTTATTTGCAGATGACCTGCTACTTTACATCTCCCAGCCCCTGGTCTCCATCCCTTCGGTCTTAATGGAGTTTGAACGGTTCGGACAATTGAGCAACTTTAAAGTGAATTGCTCCAAAACCGAGGCACTCAATATTTCTTTGCCTGGAGAATTGGTTTCTCATCTATCTAAACAGTTCCCATTTAAATGGAAAGTAGAAGCCATTAAGTACTTGGGAGTCCTTATACCAAAAGATCTTAAACAAATATTCAATTTAAATTATCAACCCCTTTTGACTAACGCGGAATCGGCATTTACCTCCTATAGACAATTAAAGCTATCCTGGTTCGGGAGAATAAACGTAGTCAAGATGGATGTCTTGCCCCGACTCTTATATACTTTTCAGACAGTTCCTGTTCTATTGGATAGAGGTTTCCTCTCCAAAATGCAATCTATGATCCTTAGATTTGTCTGGGGGGGCAAGAGGTCCAGATTGCGAATGAATATCCTATCCTTGCCCGAGACCAGAGGAGGGGTTGGACTACCCAACATACGAGCGTACTTTGAGGCTTCCTCTCTTGTTAGAGCTCTAGATTGGCATTATCATGCGTCCTCCAAGAAATGGGTAGGGGTGGAGCAAGAGGGTTTGGGGATTCCGCTGAAACACCTGCTTTGGATTTCCCCTAAAGACTCCACAGACCTAGTACCTTTGACAGACATGACCAGAAACACCTTGAAGGTATGGCACCTAGTGACGAAAACCCTCCGCTTAAACGACAGACTTAGCCCTTTGACTCCCCTTTTTTCCAACCCATCTTTCCCACCCAGATTTGACAGGCAGAGATTTTTATGTTGGCGGATTGTGGATGACACCCGAGTAGGACAGACTCTGTCCAGTGGTGGTTTGCCCCCGATGGCAGAGCTACAACTCAAAGAACCTACGAGACCTCTTAAGTGATTCGAATTTCTCCAATACAGAGCATAATTATATTCAGCTGACCACTCTTGCAGGGTAAGATTGACGCCCAACGTATTGGAGAGGTTATTCCAACTGGAGGCTCCACCGAGGCGCAAAATATCATTTCTATACCAGGCCTTAGGGTCCATGAGAGAGCAGGGCACCCTTTACTTCCAACGTGCTTGGGAGAGGGAATTGGGGTGTAGCATTTCAGAAGCTAATTGGCAGAAATGCTTTATATTTACTCACTCACTAGCTAGCGCTTGTTCTGCACAAGAAAGAAGCTATAAGCTGCTCACTAGATGGTACTTGTGCCCGACGACACTCCGGAACATGTTCCCTGGAACCCCTGATACCTGCTAGCGCTGTGGGGAAGAGAAGGGTACAATGATACACATTTGGTGGAGTTGTGGGGAAATCCGGCGGTTCTGGTCTGAGGTTTTCAATGCATACGCCCGGATAACAGGTAAACAAGCCGAATGCTGCCCTGAATCGGCAATGTTATCCATTTTTCCAGGTCCTATTGGGCTACAGAAGAGGGATATTCTCCGCTTTTGCATCTCGGCTGCTCGTGCTGTGATCCCGAGGTTCTGGAAATCAAGCCGGGCTCCATCTCTACTTGATTGGTTCAAAGAATTGATGGACACATATCGAATGGAGGAGCTCGCAGGTGATGCGTCGGGATCTCGGAACAAATTCTTAGGGATTTGGGTTGAATGGATTCTTTTTCACGACTCTGCAGAATTTAGGAGTATCTTTTCCAGCACAGATAATATGGCTCGACCTCTGGCTGATGGGGAGCCAGTGGGATGAGTACCCTTTCTCCTTCCCATACCTCACCCGTCCCCCCCCCTCCTTTTTTTCTTTTTTTCTTACGTGGCTTTTCTTTCCCAGTATAACTTTTTCTAATGGTTTTTGTTTCTCTTCTCTCTCTCTCTTCTTTTCTATCTCTCTTTTCTTCCCATCTGATACATTCAGTCTAGGTATTTCCTTTCTACGCCTATACCTTCAGAATTCTAGTGAACATTAGACAGGTATCGAAAACTCTGAGCTGTGAGTAGATCATTAATATTTCGGCCTTCCTTTCCGGTACACCAGTCGATAGACTATTCCAACTAGGCCTCAACGGGTAATGACCCACTTACGTGGTCAACCTGTTAGAAGGGGCCAAGTAATAAAAATCATTCTGCTGGGGCTGCTTGTCCCCTTGACATCAGAACATCTCAAAATCCTGAGAAAGGTTGTATACTTGAGTGTTTGGAATTATATTTAGATTGTAGTATATATTGCACCAGAGATAAGCGCAAAAGTAAATTTGCAGCTTATCTTAAAGTTACTAATAACTTTGTGAATTCTCTTTTTGTATATTTTATATGTCTCAAGATTTTGTTAAAAGATTGAATGTATGTCTTTCATATGTTTTTTCAAAATTTAATAAAAATGAGATTAACCATAGTTAAATATTTTAAAATATGATCCCATCACGATCCCAACTTGAAATTTGGTACAGATGTGGCTAAGAGCATAAAAAACACATGGGCAGTTTTGGAAAATTTTTATTAAAATGTTTTTTTCGGACATGCGTTTCAAAATGTTGCGTTTGCATTCGCATAGGTAAAAAATTAAAATTAACAAATATACTCTTGTGACATATCTGGTGAAAGCCTGGACAGTTCTGAGTAGAATGGTGTTTATTTTGTTTCTCTATCTTATTTCTAGCCCGAGATAAAAAAATTTAAAGTCGTACCAGGCCAAAATTCACCCTTTTTTTAAACTTTAAAAATCTGTAAAAAATTAACTGATGAAGAAAAAAATTCCAAACTTTTAATTTGTAATTAACTAAAGTAGTACTTCATAAAGGAAAAAAAAAAAAAAAAATCTAAAGACGTCAGGTAAAAAAAAATATTCATATTTAGATCACTTGATATGGAATGACCCATTGACGCTATTAATAGAAAAATATGTTAAAATATGATCCCATTGCGATCCCAACTTGAAATTTGGTACAGATGTGGCTAAGAGCAAAGCAGACACATGGGCAGTTTTTTAAATATTTAAAGCGCGCCGATTTTTCGGAAATGCGTTTTAAAGTTTTGCGCTTGCGATCACATGGGTAAAATATTAACAAAGATCCTCTTGTGACATATCTGATGAAAGCCTGTATAGTTCTGAGTAGAATGGTGTTTATTTTGTCTCTCTATCTTATTCCTAGCCTGAGTTATGAGGAGAAACGTAAAGGCAGGCAACAGCGAAATTCACACTTTTTCCGAACTTTGAAAATCATTTAAAAAAAAAAAAAAAATTTTTTTTTAAATTTTTCTCTTCACATTTTGCATTGTCTGACATGCTATTATCAAATAACAAAATCTCAAAAGAATTAAAAATATAGAGGTAATAATCATTGGTTCACTTGACATGGAATGACCCCTATTGTGAAGTTCCCAGTATCCTGCAATGAGGGCTGAAGGTATATAAGGAGATGTGTTCATTAACCAGAGTTAGTTAGATTCTATCTAGTGACTTCAGTCTAGGGATTTTGGTCCCAGCTACAGGTATATTGGATTGGATACAGGCAGCTAATCTAGGATCTTCGGGTCCGGTTGGCAAGCCATAACCCAGGCCTAGGCATTCCGGTGCCGACCAAAGGGGATCAGAACCCGGACTGTAAAATCACAAGGACTTCAGCATCGGATTATTGGATTCAGTTGTGATGACAAAGACTGCATAAGGAAGCCTCGACTTTGCTGTACTATATTCTAAACCATAGTGAGCGAGAGGATGGGTGAGACTCTGTTGCCTGTTACATTATGTGTTGTGCTTGGTTATGCGTTATATGCTGTTAACTGTTTGGGGATCCAATAAAGCCTTAATATTGTGGTTCCCTCACCCTGTGTTGTCTGAGTAGTGTTCCGCCCACGGTTAAGGAGCTCGGGTGTTCAGTTCGTGATGAGCCCTGGTCCACGTTGTAGCTGGTATCCAGGAAACACAGCGGGTTGCTAGGGGCTGCATTCTCCACTACGCAGCCTGCATGAAGGCTGCGTAGTGAGAGAAAAATTCTAAGTTCTCTGCAAACAACGCAGGGAACTTAGAATTTTGCAAGTGTGACCCTAGCCTTACAAAAAAATAGTTCAGGCATATTCAGGAAGGGGACATTTTTGAAGTAAGAAACCAAATAAATGCAACTACTGCACATGTGAGCATTAGGCATGTGCTACCTATAATGGCCAACTGTGTGAGTGTGTTTAAACATTGACAGTTATGTGTTGCTTGTAGATATGGCAACATGAAACACCTTTTTTCACACGATTTGCTTTACGCTTGCATGGTCATGAAACACATATGCATGCTCCGCCATCACCCCAGGCCTACTCATCATGCACAAGCACACAGACCTATGAGGACATCTTGGATAGTAGCATTTATAAAAGATGATTTCATTTTATCCTAACTTTTGTTCTTTTATGTATTTTTATAGATTTGTGTGTTTTCACCTTTATCTACTTCCCTGGATGGATGTTCATGTGCCATGGGTCGACACCATCGCCTTGTGCTACAATACACTATGGAACCTGTGAATGTTTGGGAAACTATCTATATGTTTTATTTATATGTGAAGGGGGATTGGAGTTATTATGGGTGTGATATATGTGAAATATACCAGCCACCTTTTTTTCCCTTCCTATTAGAGAGACACATATTCCCAGACACTCTTGGGACCATCATTTGCATTGAAAAGCCCCCTTTTTTCCTCCACCGCCGCTGCTATGGTGACGCGTGCCATGTGAGCGGCGGGGTGGAGGGAGTAGCGGTGACTCCCTGGTTTCCTGGGTAACGCCACGCTCCTCCGCTGTGTGTGTATTTACACACGTCAGCAGGATGTGATGTGAGGACGTACCCAGGAAGCCGGGTGGCAGCCCCGCCTACTTCCGGCGTCACTGCAATGGAGCCTGGTGCGTTGTGTGCATAAAAGAGACCCGCTGGCATGGTTCATTACACTGCCCCCCCGAAGAAGCAGGCAGTTTAGCCTGCGAAACGGCTGTAGGGGTTCCTTCCCACAGCGGTCCCAGACTCATCTATATCCAGGTAATTAATGCATACTGCACTTTGCACTTTTTTCTTAGGCCCATTGAGCTGCTATATATTTACATCCACTGTGAGGCGATTTACTCTGGATGGTAGGCGGAATCTTTCTCTGAGGCCGGTTTGGGATTGTGCAATAATTTTGTGTGCTATTGAAATACTCTTTTGGATTATATGATTAGATGAGAATCTGGGATTGTGCAATTGTTATATCTCCTGTTTGTGTCTCCTGCTGTAAGTTCAGTAAAATAAACTATTATAAGCACTAGAATCCTCTTTTTTGGTTTGTCAGAGGTACCCATAGTTTGCAGTATGTGTGTTGTGGTGCCACATTAAGCCTTCAATGTGTGCAGAAACGTAACATAACGTGGTAAGGACATTACTTTCTTGAGCAAACACAACCCATTTTTAGTAAACAAAAAGGTACACAAACAATGATGTCAAAATAATTTGACAAATTGCAAAGGAAATTAACATTGGCTAATAACGCCAATTAAGGACCCAGGACAATCAAATATGCGCAGCAAGCCTGGGTATTTGACCAACGTCAGTCATGAAGTCTTTGGTGAATTGATTCTGCACTTCAATGGCTGCTACAGGAGAATGAACATTCACATCTTGGAGCTCAATCAGGGTCGAATCCCATTCATGAGGTTTACTATTAGGGGGTCATGCAGCAGACAAAGTTATGTAAGCAGATGTATGCTTTCACGACACTATCCACGTTGTGTGGGTGCAAATGAATGCATGAGAGGAGCACACGCCACTTCGAGGACAAGATCCCAAACGCACACTTGACATATTAGTGTGCCTGACTTAACCAGGTATTGACGTTACGCCAGGTCTGGGTGAGGGTGCAGCTGGCATAAGGCTTCATTAGGTTAATAGACAGCTGGAAAGCCGCATCTGCTACAAGCATATAGGGGAGGCTGGGCATCATTGTTCCAGGTAAAAGGCATGGTGTTGGAATATTGAAGCGGTTGTGATATGGGGCTTTCCCCATGTTGCTGTCTTTAAAGACATAAGAGTCGTTTATACACCCATGTACCCCAATGTCCACAGCAACAAATCTCCCTTGGGATTCAGCCATGGCCATTAAAACAATAGAAAAGAACTTCTTATAATTGTAGAAGTTGGTGCCGCTATTTGGTGGCTTGCGTATCTGTATATGCTTGCCATCAAGGGCACAAATACAATTTGGGAACTGAGACACCTGGGCAAAATTGTTGGCATTTTGCAGCCACATTTCGAGGGTGGGTGGCGGCAACACCTGGGGCTGCAATTTTGCCCATATCACCTCACATGTCTCAGGCATGATGCCGCAGATGGTGGAGCACCCAATCCTGAACTGGTAGTGTAGTGAGGCATAACTTTCCCCAGTTGCCAAATACCTGCAATGATAATGGACCCATAGTTAGCAATGAACACACAGACATGATATGACGTACTGATGATGCATAACATGTGTACAGTGTGTGTGCTGGTAAAAAGGAAAATCGGCAACAAAACTAACCTCAGGGTAACTGCCAATCTCTCTGCTGGGGATATGGCAGGCCGACACCTTGTATCCTGGCGACAGATGTTTTCTTCAACCAGGCCAAGGAGAATATCAAATGTTGAGATTGACATCCTCAGGAATCTCTGAAATTTCACTGGGAAAGCTCTCAAATGCTGGTATAGGACATTAAATGGTACATATTGGGGTCTCAGTAAGTTGACTTCATGGACCCACAGTCTACTACATCTGGCATTTCGCAACTGCCACCGACATCAAACAAGGTAGCGAAGCTCCACGAAAAGTGTGTCATCCATGATGGACGCAGAGCCACAAACGACACACAAAATGGCGAAAGGCAATACTCCCCAATGAACAGGGCTTTTTATTGGGTGAGGGTTGTGGCTAGCCATCAGAAAAACAAAACAAAAAAAGGGGACCAAAAACGTACCCTATCCATTAACACATCCGTTAACGCATGATACATATGTGTACCATGCGTTATTTTTGGAACCAAAACATGGCACAAAATGCATGAAAATGCAAGCCAAAATAATGCATTCTGTAACGAATCCGTCAAACAGATGCAACCTCCCAAGTTTGACCCTAGCCTAAGGCTGAGATCTTAGGTTCCATGCTACATTAGTGAGATCTCTTAGCGGACAATGTTCGGATTTGTTTGTTCCACTATTGTGATAAAGACTTTTTCCAGTACTTCATTGAGGGCAATCTTATGGCATGCAACAACTTCAACAGTTTAATTATTATTTATTATTATTTATTTATATAGCACCATTAAGTCCATGGTGCTGTACATGAGAAAGGGTTACATATAAAATGATATCTAATATATAAAGCTGAATGTGTGTATGTGTGCATATCCGGGATTGGCATCTACACCGTCGCAACTACAGCCACAAAATTTAGCACAGTCACACGTCTTGACCCCGAGAGCGTCATAGACTATGTTGTGAGGCAAAATTTTAACCCTGCGCGTTGCAGTTCACCAAACAATTTTGCCCCCATCTACATAATGGAGAAAAAGTGAAAGGAAAAGTGTTGGAGGAAAATCGACAGCTGCCAGCTACAGCCACAAAATGTTGCACAGCCACACATCTGGACCCCGACAGCATCATAGGCTATGTTGTGAGGCGAAATTTTAACCTCGCGCATTCCAGTTCACCAAACAATTTTGTCCCTATCTACATAATGGAGAAAAAGTGACAGTTTCCAGTTGACAGTTGTGAATGAGAGGGGCTTAATGACAGTACCAAAGACTAACAGCATACACCAGCATATAGTCACTAAGGTGAGGCCCTGACATGGAATATTCACCATGCACAGGGACATGTATACACACCCCATGCACACAAAGAGTAACAGCTAAGGTGGAGCCCCAACATTGGATACTCACCACGCACCCGAACTCACACACACCACTAAGAAACACACACAACACAGAGACACACACCACACAGACACCCCCCCTACAGGGACACACACACACACCCTATAGGGACACATGCACTCACCCCACAGGGACACATACCACAGGGACATATACACATACACACCCCACAGGAACACACAGACCCCACAGAGATGGACACACACCACAGAGACACCCCTCCCCCCACAAGGACACAAACAACAGGGACACCCCTCCCCCCCAAAAGGACACACACCACAGGGACCCCCCCACAGGGACACATGCACACCACTGGGACACACACACCACACAGACAGACACAGATGTGCACAAATCGCCTCACATAACTCGCCTCATACGTCTGGTATCTTTAGTTTTCAAAAATAATCATCTGATTAAAAACAGCAAATGTGCAACACATGCCCATATAGGGAATTAAGGCAGATTTCAGTCATATGAGCTGTCTTTTATGTGTATGTGTGAGGTAATATATACTGCCCAGCCGGGGGAGGGTTTACTATTTGATGGAGATTTATTAGGCTGCCCATAGCAGCCAATCACAGCTCAGCTTCTATTTTCCTACAGGTCATTAATATGACATATTCAAATTCTATTTCGTTACAGCTAACAGCAGTTATTTATTAACCCGGGCGTAGCCGGTTAGTACAGATAGTATATATATATATATATATATGTATATATATATATATATATCAGCAAAAAAGCTGCAAAGCACTCGTTACACTGTGCGAAAGGTGGAAAGCTGTGCTGCTGGATCAACATGCAACAAAAAACAAAAAATCACAGCTGCACTCAGTCTAACCAACAAGTGTGTGCTGACAAGCAATAATGGTTTGAGAAAAAAATTAAAAAACATCCGTTTTTTCCAAAAAACTCAGTACTCACTTTTTTTATTATTAAAAGCCGGGGCTCTTGGTACACTCATTGGCCAATGTATGCCTGCCCTCCGGCCACGTCTCGGCGGCCCCGGGGTCCAGAGGGTCCTAACGCTGACATCCCTGCCAGATCCTTGTCCGTGGACTCCCTGGTCCTTCTGACCTCATCCTGATCCCTGAGCACCCGGGTCGGTGGGGGTGCAATCTGCAGCTGGGTGGAGCCAGCAACTCCACCTCGTCTAGTATACATCAGCCAAAAAACTGCAAAGCACTCGTTACACTGTGCGAAAGGTGCAAAGCTGTGCTGCTGGATCAAGATGCAACAAGAAACAAAAAATCACAGCTGCACTCAGTCTAACCAACAAGTGTGTGCTGACAAGCAATAAAGGTTTGAGAAAAAAATTAAAAAACATCCATTTTCCAAAAAACTCAGTACTCACCTTTTTTATTATTAAAAGCCGGGCTCTTGGTACACTCATTGGCCAATGTATGCCTGCCCTCCAGCCACGTCTCGGCGGCCCCGGGGTACGGAGGGTCCTAACGCTGACATCCCTGCTAGATCCTTGTCCGTGGACTCCCTGGTCCTTCTGACCTCATACTGATCCCTGAGCACCTGGGTCGGTGGGGGTGCAATCTGCAGCTGGGTGGAGCCAGCAACTCCACCTTGTCTAGTATATATCAGCAAAAAAACTGCAAAGCACTTGTTACACTGTGCGAAAGGTGCAAAGTTTTTTAATTTTTTAAAGATAATTCAGAGGAATTGAGGCTCTTCATTGATTCGTCCAAAACAAGCCCAAAAGCTGTCTTAATGCATAATGGTAATGTGTTACTGTGTTACCTTCAATTCCAGTTGGTTATGAATTCTACATGAAAGTACTTTGTGACAACATCAAACAGCTGTTGAGGCACCTGAAATATGACCAAGATTTGCAGTCCTTCCTTGGTGACTTAATGGTGGTTGCCCTATTACTCGGCTTCCAGGTTGGATATACAAAGTACTGCTGCTTTGTGTGTGAGTGGAATAGCCATGCAAAAGAATATCTCTACAATAAAGGAGACTAGCCTGCCTCTCCAACATTCACTTCAGCCAGACAGTAAAAATGTCCTGCATCCAGCACTTATAGACCTAGATAAGATTTTGTTACCACCACTGCATATCAAATTGTGCTAATGAAGGCCTCCTTAAAGGAAATGGCTAAAAATGCAACAACAGTCAAGTGTCTCATTGATACCTTTCCAAGGTTGAGTAAAGCAAAGATAAAGGAAGGAGTCTTTTTTTTTGGACCTCAGATTCATAAGCTACTTCAAGATGAGGAGTTTTTTCTATTTATTGCAGGGAAGGAAAAGACTGCAAGGATAGAATTTACATTAGTGGTAACAATTTTGGGGGCAAATAAAGCAATTTGTGGAAAATCTCCTCAAAATACATACAGATCTTGGCTGTAACATGTCCTTAAAGATTAATTTCTTACGTCCAGACCTTTTCCCACCAAGCTGCGGAGTTAGTGACTAACATGGTGAAAGCTTTCACCAAAAGATTGGGGCTAAGGAAGAATAATATCAAATATAATGGAATCCATCAATGCTTGCAGATTAGTCTTAACACTAGAAGTCCCAGAGACGGGTCATTTGACCTTTTTAACATTGAAAACCAAGGATCCTTTAAATTCCCGGGACTTCTAGTGTTAAGGGGCCGTCACATGCTACGATTTTGTGAACGGTCTCACCTACCATCTCAGGTCTGTGCGCTCGTGGACAATATCATTGGTGAGGTGTCACATGTATAGATGGCTGGCTTCACACTGCAGTTTTTCACTGATCAGTGTCCATCAGTGTTTGTGTGCCAAAACCAGGAAAGGAACCAGGAGAGTAACTTGCAGAGAAAAGCTATAATTGAAAGATTGACACCCGTTCTGAGTTTTGGAGACGCTCCTGGTTTTGGCACACAAACACTGATGGACACTGATCAGTGAAAAACGCAATGTGAAGCCAGCCGATATTGTTCACGACGCAGCAACGATGTTGCGTGTAGGCATCATTCGCACAACACAGCGACCGATGCTTGTCAATGTTGTGAATAGGCGAAATCGTAAAGGAGATCGTTATCGCGGTGTCACACAGAACAATGCAAGCAAATTGCAGGATCAACATCGTCTGATGTGGGGTCCGGTTCTCATATCTGCGATGAATGATCAGACCGCTTATCGCTTGTAAGATCGAAGTGTCACACACAACGACGTCGTTAGAGCGACTGAAAACCCCCTGACGTTTCAGCGATATTGTTCACAAAATCGTAGCGTGTGACGGCCCCTTTAGTTGTCAATTGTAATTGAGATGATTAGAAGCAGGAGTACAAGAGGTAAGCAAAAAAGAATTGTCATTGTATGAGAACCAAGTTTTGTAGTACAATTTCTGTACTTTTGATAATTCACAATAGTGTTTAGACATGTATTGGTTATTTGAATTGTTGCAAAGTTTTTGCTAAATAAATATCAGTAAATCAGCATAACAAAATATTCTGCATCTTTATATTTGGAAACATAATAATGTTTCAAAGTACTGAAACTTTTATGCATTAACTATATGTAGCAGTAAAAGTAAAACTCTTTGATATCATTGAAACCAGAGCCAACTAAAAATATTCATTTTCATACATGAATTCAAGAGGACAAAATCATTGAAAAAAGGCTCATTTCATAAAGGAATGTGACACGTTTTGAAAATATGTAGAACAGTGTAGTCAAAAGAAGAGTACGGTAGATACACCTCTTCTTTTTTAACCCACTCCTGGTTTTGGCTTACTAATACTGATGTACAAAAAAAACCTCTCCAAATACTCAATCTCTACCCATGGTCTAATATGCTATGTTTGTTCTAGTGGTAGACAAGGACAGAAAAAGCCCCTGTGCCAGTACAGTATATAGGCACTTTTTAGTCTGATAGTCCTGCTATGACAAACACTCCTGTTGCTTTGGTAGAAACAGACGTCCATACCTCTTTGGCTCATGTATGGCTGCACACTCCCTATACTTAAACCCATTACACCATTTTTATGAATACAGTTGTAAT
Organism: Allobates femoralis; assembly: GCA_033576535.1. Lineage (NCBI taxonomy): Eukaryota > Metazoa > Chordata > Amphibia > Anura > Aromobatidae > Allobates > Allobates femoralis. Next base: position 334,167,469 of record JARQOC010000001.1, on the reverse strand, counting down.
TATGTATTCTTCATGTAAATAATAAATCCACATGATTAGAGATATGTTGTTATCATTGAATGACTTATGCAAGCAACATTTGCAAACTTGGATGAACTAATACTCTTGAGTTTAAAGTCCTTTTATTTAGATGTATTAGCTCTTGATAAATAAGCATTGGGAAGACTTGTCTAGTAATAACAAGGTTATTTTTCCAGTACTAGAAATAATAAATAAGGAAGACAAAATGATGTGTTGTTTGTGGTGCAGAAATGAAATTGAAGCTCATGATATTATACTTGGTAATAAATAAAGGTGTGAGACATAACAATCTGACAGATGTGTGCTTACAAGTAAGTGAAATAAAGAGGTTCTACATTTCCAATGTCATTTTTCTCAGAACAGGAGTACAAAAGGCAATGAGCCAAATGTCAAGGTATAACAAGAAAGTGGAAAAGTATGCATATAGTCATTGCTTAAATAAATTAAACCCTTTGTGTTTACTGATTTAAAAATATCTATAATATATTTCAGATTGTACATCTAAAAAGTATAAACATATACTCATAAAAATATGCTTGATAATGGAATAAAACATGGAGTGCTGTAAAATTTTTGGTAATGCAGCATCCTTTAAATTAGGTACAATAATCTAAGAAATAATAAAAAAAATTAGTAGGCTACAATAAAGAACATTCAAGCATTTAAAGGGATTGTCTCGGATAAGAATAAAAGGTCTTGTTTTGCTAGAAAAGGTCTTTTTTACTTTAGCAGTCTTCCTGTTTATGGATGATGAATGTCTGGTCCTTTCAGTTGGAAGCACAAAGAACATCTAAGGTCAAAGGCCATATCTTAAGTTAGATAACATACATCTAAAGCAGACAATTACATCAATATCAACACCCTAATATGCAAAAATATTGTACTAGAGTAAAAGATTTGGAAATATTATGCTACGTTGCGACTGCACAAAATAAATTCTGGAGGAGAATAGTGTGGTTAGTTGGAGGCTGTACAGTACTAGGCATGGTAGCTCAGGCATGCTTGCAGGCTGTGGGTATTTACTCCTTTGTGTAGTTTTTGAGCCATACACTCAATTCATTATTGCATTTCTGGCAGATTCTAATTTTAAACTTTTGTAAAAAAAAAAAAAAATATTCATACTATATATATACAGTGCCTACAAGTAGTATTCAACCCCCTGCAGATTTAGCTGGTTTGATAAGATGCAAATAAGTTAGAGCCTTCAAACTGCAAACGAGAGTAGGATTTATTAACAGAAGCATAAATCTTACAAACCAAAAAGTTATGTTGCTCAGTTGAATTTTAATAAATTTTAAATATAAAAGTGTGGGTCAATTATTATTCAACCCCTAGGATTAATATTTTGTGGAATAACCCTTGTTTGCAATTACAGCTAATAATTGTCTTTTATAAGACCTGATCAGGCCGGCACAGGTCTCTGGAGTTATCTTAGCCCACTCCTCCATGCAGATCTTCTCCAAGTTATCTAGGTTCTTTGGGTGTCTCATGTGGACTTTAATCTTGAGCTCCTTCCACAAGTTTTCAATTGGGTTAAGGTCAGGAGACTGACTAGGCCACTCCATCACCTTGATTTTTTCCCTCTTGAACCAGGCCTTGGTTTTCTTGGCTGTGTGCTTTGGGTCGTTGTCTTGTTGGAAGATGAAATTACGACCCATCTTAAGATCCTTGATGGAGGAGCGGAGGTTCTTGGCCAAAATCTCCAGGTAGGCCGTGCTATCCATCTTCCCATGGATGCGGACCAGATGGCCAGGCCCCTTGGCTGAGAAACAGCCCCACAGCATGATGCTGCCACCACCATGCTTGACTGTAGGGATGGTATTCTTGGGGTCGTATGCAGTGCCATCCAGTCTCCAAACGTCACGTGTGTGGTTGGCACCAAAGATCTCGATCTTGGTCTCATCAGACCATAGAACCTTGAACCAGTCTGTCTCAGAGTCCTCCAAGTGATCATGAGCAAACTGTAGACGAGCCTTGACATGACACTTTGAAAGTAAAGGTACCTTACGGGCTCGTCTGGAACGGAACCATTGCGGTGGAGTACGTTACTTATGGTATTGACTGAAACCAATGTCCCCACTGCCATGAGATCTTCCTGGAGCTCCTTCCTTGTTGTCCTTGGGTTAGCCTTGACTCTTCGGACAAGCCTGGCCTCGGCACGAGAGGAAACTTTCAAAGGCTGTCCAGGCCGTGGAAGGCTAACAGTAGTTCCATAAGCCTTCCACTTCCGGATGATGCTCCCAACAGTGGAGACAGGTAGGCCCAACTCCTTGGAAAGGGTTTTGTACCCCTTGCCAGCCTTGTGACCCTCCATGATCTTGTCTCTGATGGCCTTGGAATGCTCCTTTGTCTTTCCCATGTTGACCATGTATGAGTGCTGTTCACAAGTTTGGGGAGGGTCTTAAATAGTCAGAAAAGGCTGGCAAAAGAGATAATTAATCCACACATGTGAAGCCCATTGTTCTTTGTGCCTGAACTACTTCTTAATACTTTAGGGGGACCAAACAGAATGCTGGTGGTTTGAGGGGTTGAATAATAAATGACCCTCTGAATTAACTTTTAACGCTTTAAAAAAAAAAAAATTTAAAAATTCTTTTTGGCTGCAGTGCATTTCCCACTTCCAGGCTGATCTACAGTCCAAATGTCACAATGCCAAGTTAATTCCGCATGTGTCAACCAGCTAAATCTGCAGGGGGTTGAATACTACTTGTAGGCATTGTAGGTATGAGCGCGTATACTCATTACTATTTTCTAGTCGCAGAATAGTACGGCATTCAGGATACTTGTTACTCACAGTGGGGTATTGCACCCGTAAAAGAGGTGTAATTTGCTCCAGCTGCAAGTGGATCCAGGTTGGTGGGTGGGACCCATTCCTGCACTCCCACATTAGAATAGTGGTGGGAGGTTACCCGGGAGGGAGATATATTCACCTCTAGGGGAACAAGAGAGTCTGTAGTGAGAGAGTCGAGTTGGAGTGTGGAAAGAGGCAGAAGGTTTTACCCGGATACCTCTACGCTGATCCCGGAGGGACGGAGAGAGAGGATCCTGAGGGGATCCTGAGAGAGGGTGCCTGACGTGCAGAGTCTGGGCCCTAGAGAGAAAGGGGGAACCCCAGTGTGGAGCAACCATACTCCAGGGAATTCCCCAGTCCACCACGGGAACGCCGGACCCGAGGACACGGCCAGAGTCCATCTCTGAAAGTCATCAATCGGCTGCTGCGGTCTGTTCACCGACTGCGGCACCCTGCCAGATGGAGCGGTCTGCCTACTTCCTCACCACGAGGGAGGGGAGCCAGAAGTCTACCTACAAGGAGCCATTGGGTATAGACTCATCCTAGGCCGGGAAGAAAGGACACGGGTTCATCAACTAAGGTTTACCACAGGTTCCACCATACCACGTGGTATCCACTTGCAGCCAACCGTAGGGCTACCTGTTTGAATATCATGTTGCTGAACTGTGGACTCTGTATTTTGCTGCTGAACGTTTACAGTAAAGTACCTGGGAGAAAGTGACTTTGCCTTTGTGTGGTTATCTTCATCAACCTCTTTGCTTGCAGGAACACTGCCCCT
>JARQOC010000001.1:334006930-334163779 GCA_033576535.1 Allobates femoralis | reverse complement strand
TGATTGAGTTTGCCACTATTCAGGATTGGATTAAACTGATTACGGACAGACAGCACATGGCAGTAATATTGCAGTTGTGTAACCCTGTGTGGACTTTGCTCTTGATGTTTGAGTCCATCATGCCAGCCCTGGTCTCCGTAAGGGAAAAATAAAGGATAGAGTAAAGCATCTAAATTACTGTGTAGAATGCTGACCTGTTGTGTTCTTGGCGCCAAAGGATTTTTGGGGTCCGGTTTTAAATGTATTAAAATATCACGATGGAATGGTGGCTCTCCATTGTCATTTTCAAATACGACAGCAACTTCATTGACAGTTGGATTATTATATCGACGAGGGTCTTGATTCCGATCTTGTTTAAGGGCCATGATGATATTTGGCATGAGAGTGCCATTAGCTTCAGCTTTAAGATGTTCTTCATGTTCCACATCCTGTAACATTTTGTAAGCAGTAACAAAGGGATTCACATTGTCTAATTGAAGAGCAATTATACTCATCAAAGTGGGATGACATTTTTGATTTTGTTGACAGTTTAAACGTTGTTCATTCGCAGTATCGGTATCCAAAATATACAGTTGGGCATAAGCTGGAACTTGATCATCAGAGGGATGTAGTGTTCCAGTACGATGATATATTTGTCCATGTATGCGGAAACAGTAAGGGCCATGTCCAGGTGGAGGGGAAATATTGGCACCCATGGAGGCGAAAGCAAATGAGCTGTGAATACTACGGATGTTTTCCATGAGATTCTTACTGAACTCACTCTCCCCTGTCAGCAATCGTTTAAAGACCTCGGGATATTGGGGTATAGGTATATGTGACAACACAGAGTAAAATTTGTATCTGCTAGTATCTCAGCATTAAAATGGAATGCTTCACAATGTTGACATAAATAGTTCATAGGACCACAGGTGTGTTCTACTACAGTACTGTCATCATTAGTAAAACCTGTAGGATGCAGAGATTGTGGTAACGGAGCATTGGAATGGCTCTGTAAGCCAACATATATAAAGCGTGGACCTGGTGGAAATCTTCACTGTCCACAGATTCAATCACTGAGGAGTTGGAAGGTGTATCGTGGTAAGGGTCTATCAATGTGGAGGTGCAAGCGTTTTTTTGCGCCGTTCACGGCGTGCAGCAGCTGCATTTGGTAATGGATTGTTTGTTGCCTTAGAAGAGTCAGGTGGGAAGCATGTCTTATAAGCAGACTTAACGGTGTGCAGGCGACGGCGTTTATCATTTGGAGTGTCGGTAGGACAGTGTTTGCGCTTACGTGCAGATTTACCAACGGTTGCAGGAGGTTCAGGCAGTGCACTTTCAATGTATGGAGACATAGAAGCTGTATTGTGGGCACAATCTATGACTGAGGACGTGGAAATATTATGTTTGCAACGTTGATGGCGTGCAGCAGCAGCTTTATTAGTTAATCGATTAGTTTTTTTCCTCAAAAGACTCATTAGTCACGCGTTTAATGAAAGCAGCATTAACAGTGTTCAGGGTCTTGCATCTGTCCACTGTAGTATTGTTAGCACGCTGTGTGGCCTTACGTGCGGCATCGGCGGCTTTTAGCTGTGTGTCATTAGTATAGATAACAGTGTCCAGGGTCTTGCATCTGTCCTCTGTACTCTTGTTAGCACACTGTGTGGCCTTACGTGCGGCATCGGTGGCTTTTAGCTCTGCGTCATTAATATACTTTTTATCACACCTGATCTTATGTGCAGCATCAGCAGCTTTTAGCTATGTGTCATTAGTATACATAACAGTGTCCAGGGTCTTGCATATGTCCTCTGTACTCTTGTTAGCACGCTGTTTGCGCTTACGTGCGGCATCAGCAGCTTTTGGCTGTGTGTCATTAGTATACTTGCTATTAGAGCTCATGTTGGCAAAGCTAAAGAGCTTTAAGTGTGGTAGTGGCAAACAACAGATTAATAAGACGCAGTGTCTGGTAGTAGGCAAATAGCCAGTTAATAATGGGCAATAGTTCTTTGCTGGAATGCAGATATTAATAATAGGCAGTTTATATTGAGGAGAAATTGCTGGGCAATAATGGACAATGTCCTTATGTGGCAAATAATACAGCAATATACCCAATGTGCAGAGTTGGCACAGAAGAGGTTAATAAACAGCAGTCTCTCAGTATAACAGTCAGTGAACAATAGGCAGTATATATAGAGAAAACACCAAACAGAAGTTTAAAATTGGTGTGAAAATGTTACTGAACCACTTCACAACGAAATATATATAGTGCAGGTAAATAGTCTTATCTCTTTTTTACTGAAATTAGGCAGGAGCTTGAAGTGCGATGTCACTGGGACCAACTCCACGCAGTAGTAACTCTCTCTGAGGTAAAAATTCAAAATGCGCGCCTCAAAATGGCGGGTGGAGTGTGTCACAGTGCGGCGCGATTCTGATTGGTCGCTCGCGGCAGGCGCCGACCAATCAGAAGCGCGCAGCGAGACACGGCGCCATGTTTAAAATCTGAAGTCAAAAGATATATTTTAAAGATGGCGCCGTTCGGCACGACGCTATGCTGATTGGTCGCCGCCAGCCGCAGCGGATACCTTGCGCCGGCGGAGCGAGCCGGGGATCTCCGTGCCGGGCATATCCGCGGCTCAGCTGCGGGGAGCCGCGAGCCAGCCGGGATTTGTCCGGTACCGCCGCCGCCATTCTGATTGGTCGCTCGCTTGCGAGCGACCAATCAGATTCAAGCCGCGGCACGGCACCATGTTTAAAAATGTAAGAAGTAAAAAAAAAAATTGTAAAGATGGCGCCGTGTTTTGCTGCACTCTTTTCATTGGTCGCCGGCAGGCGCGAGCGACCAATGAGAAGAGTGGGGCGGGGCACGGCGCCATATTTCCAATCCAAAGTTCCCGCTGGATTTTAAATATGGTGCCGTGCCCCGCCCCACTCTTCTCATTGGTCACTCGCGCCTGGCGGCGACCAATGAGAGGAGCGCCGCGAAACACGGCGCCATCTTTAAAATGTTTTTTGTTGACTTCTTAGATTTTTAAACATGGTGCCGTGCCGCGGCTTGAATCTGATTGGTTGCTCGCAAGCTGTGTGACTTCAGCGTTCTATTACTGTGCACTGCAGCGACTCTGGTAATGAATGCCAGAGTTTTGGCGCAATTATTGCAAAAGAATCACAATTTACATATAAATAAAACTAGAACATATCTCAAGCATTCTAGGAAAATATGCTGGAGATAGAAATTTTTTTTTTTTTAATTTGTCCTCCTGGGGGATAGAACCCATGAACTCAAATGTCCACTAATATGTGTGTTCTCTAATGTCCTGTGCCACCTTAAAGGGAACCAACCACCCCAAATGACCCCCCCGGACTATTAATATGGGTCCCTACACCCAGCACATACATGTGCTGCAAGCTTTTTAGCTAAAAAAAACAGTTTTTTATAAGTGAAGATAAAGCTTTTGAAAGTTTATAATGAAAGGACGGGTGGGCGTTACTTAGCTCCTTCTAAAGCCGAGATTCCTCTGTCAGTTATCTTCCTGTCTCCAATGCTGCAGTAAAGCCCAGCCCTTTTTTCAGCGTCCCAGGCTGGTGCACGGGATGTCATGCCCGTGCACACGTCATCAGCTACAGCCGGGTCGCGAGCACACGCTCTGACTTCCACAGCTGAGCGCAGGAAGTCAGAGCGCGCGCTCGCGACCCGGCTGTAGCTGATGACGTGTGCACGGGCATGACATCCCGTGCACCAGCCTGGGACGCTGAAAAAAGGGCTGGGCTTTACTGCAGCGTTGGAGACAGGAAGATAACTGACAGAGGAATCTCGGCTTTAGAAGGAGCTAAGTAACGCCCACCCTTCCTTTCATTATAAACTTTCAAAAGCTTTATCTTCACTTATAAAAAACAGTTTTTTTAGCTAAAAAGCTTGCAGCACATGTATGTGCTGGGTATAGGGACCCATATTAATAGTCCGGGGGGGTCATTTGGGGTGGTTGGTTCCCTTTAAGTTTATAGGTTAACAAACGAGTTATGTTATTAAGATATGTCATGAATAAATGTAATTTGTGTTTGTTCTTTTATTTCAGATAAAACGGAGTCAGGAACAAAGGAAAAGGAGCTTCTCCAATAGTCTGAGACATAAACCTATGAATAATAGCAACAATAAGAACCATCCACAAGAGACAGCAGGGAAGGAGAAAGAAAAGACAGAGTCAGATATCAATGGAATAGATGTAACTATAGACACACAGAATGACAATGAAAAAGTTGTGAATAAATTAATACCGAAAGGGCCAACCAATACCCACATCATGGTTGAAGATGTGGAGGGTGTAGATGAAGAGGAGGACATTGATAGTATTTTCACAGATGAATGCTTTGATGAAGAGGGTTTCTAATCATACAGGAGACCCCCAATAACCACACTGAGAAATCGAAAGTGGAGATTATACAAGAACAAGAAAAATCTAATAATAGGATTACCACAGTGGCTCAGATACACAATAATATGGACAACAGTCCACAGACAACAGTGAAAGTAAGGAGTGAGGAGGAGCACCTAAAAAATATAAAAGAACTAATTGATAAAATTAATAGGGAGAAACCCCTTAGCCCCATAAAATTATATACAAATAACAGCAAAAACAAGGAGAGTGAGCATAAAAAATCTAAATTACTTACAGACCCTGCAAATAAGGATTTAAAATCGGATTTAATAGAAATAGAAGATACTGTCGGGTCATTCCATGTCAAGTGATCCAAAAATGAATATTTTTTTTCCCTGACGTCCTCAGATTTTTTAAATTTTTTTTCTATATGAAGAACAACTTTATCTAATTACAAAAAAAAAGTTTTGAATTTTTTTCTTTATCAGTAAATTTTTTACAGATTTTTAAAGTTTTAAAAAAGTGCGAATTTTGGCCTGGTATGGCTTTACATTTTCTATCATATCTCGGGCTAGAAATAAGATAGAGAAACAAAATAAACACCAATCTACTCAGAACTGTCCAGGCTTTCATCTGATATGTCACAAGAGGATCTTTGTTAATATTTTACCCATGTGATTGCAAGCGCAAAACTTTAAAACGCATTTCCGAAAAATCGGCGCGCTTTAAATATTTCAAAAATTGCCCATGTGTCTGCTTTGCTCTTAGCCACATCTGTACCAAATTTCAAGTTGGGATCGCAATGGGATCATATTTTAACATATTTTACTAGTAATAGCGTTAATGGGTCATTCCATATCAAGTGATCTAAATATGAATATTTTTTTTTACCTGACGTCTTTAGATTTTTTTTTTTTTTTCCTTTATGAAGTACTACTTTAGTTAATTACAAATTAAAAGTTTAGAATTTTTTTCTTCATCAGTTAATTTTTTACAGATTTTTAAAGTTTAAAAAAAGGGTGAATTTTGGCCTGGTATGACTTTACATTTTTTTTATCTCAGGCTAGAAATAAGATAATGAAGTGGGAGAGGCATCATTTTACTCAGAACGGTAACAGCTTTCATTTGAGATGTTACAAGACTATGTTTCTTTATATCAAATTCAAACTATTGACGGGCAATTGTGAAAAAATGACTGATTGTGTTCTTGGTGATTTTTGAATTGACACTATAATAGTTAAATATTTTGCACTTAGGTCCAATGAATGCGTCCATGGGGTCAAGCTGGGACAGAGTCATCACAAATTAGCCTTATTTGCAGATGACCTGCTACTTTACATCTCCCAGCCCCTGGTCTCCATCCCTTCAGTCTTAATGGAGTTTGAACGGTTCGGACAATTGAGCAACTTTAAAGTGAATTGCTCCAAAACCGAGGCACTCAATATTTCTTTGCCTGGAGAATTGGTTTCTCATCTATCTAAACAGTTCCCATTTAAATGGAAAGTAGAAGCCATTAAGTACTTGGGAGTCCTTATACCAAAAGATCTTAAACAAATATTCAATTTAAATTATCAACCCCTTTTGACTAACGCGGAATCGGCATTTACCTCCTATAGACAATTAAAGCTATCCTGGTTCGGGAGAATAAACGTAGTCAAGATGGATGTCTTGCCCCGACTCTTATATACTTTTCAGGCAGTTCCTGTTCTATTGGATAGAGGCTTCCTCTCCAAAATGCAATCTATGATCCTTAGATTTGTCTGTGGGGCAAGAGGTCCAGATTGCGAATGAATATCCTATCCTTGCCCAAGACCAGCGGAGGGGTTGGACTACCCAACATACGAGCGTACTTTGTGGCTTCCTCTCTTGTTAGAGCTCTAGATTGGCATTATCATGCGTCCTCCAAGAAATGGGTAGGGGTGGAGCAAGAGGGTTTGGGGATTCCGCTGAAACACCTGCTTTGGATTTCCCCTAAAGACTCCACAGACCTAGTACCTTTGACAGACATGACCAGAAACACCTTGAAGGTATGGCACCTAGTGACGAAAACCCTCCGCTTAAACGACAGACTTAGCCCTTTGACTCCCCTTTTTTCCAACCCATCTTTCCCACCCAGATTTGACAGGCAGAGATTTTTATGTTGGCGGATTGTGGATGACACCCGAGTAGGACAGACTCTGTCCAGTGGTGGTTTGCCCCCGATGGCAGAGCTACAACTCAAAGAACCTACGAGACCTCTTAAGTGATTCGAATTTCTCCAATACAGAGCATACTTATATTCAGCTGACCACTCTTGCAGGGTAAGATTGACGCCCAACGTATTGGAGAGGTTATTCCAACTGGAGGCTCCACCGAGGCAAAAAATATCAGTTCTATACCAGGCCTTAGGGTCCATGAGAGAGCAGGGCACCCTTTACTTCCAACGTGCTTGGGAGAGGGAATTGGGGTGTAGCATTTCAGAAGCTAATTGGCAGAAATGCTTTATATTTACTCACTCACTAGCTAGCGCTTGTTCTGCACAAGAAAGAAGCTATAAGCTGCTCACTAGATGGTACTTGTGCCCGACGACACTCCGGAACATGTTCTCTGGAACCCCTGATACCTGCTGGCGCTGTGGGGAAGAGAAGGGTACAATGATACACATTTGGTGGAGTTGTGGGAAAATCCGGCGGTTCTGGTCTGAGGTTTTCAATGCATACGCCCGGATAACAGGTAAACAAGCCGAATGCTGCCCAGAATCAGCAATGTTATCCATTTTTCCAGGTCCTATTGGGCTACAGAAGAGGGATATTCTCCGCTTTTGCATCTCGGCAGCTCGTGCTGTGATCCCGAGGTTCTGGAAATCAAGCCGGGCTCCATCTCTACTTGATTGGTTCAAAGAATTGATGGACATGGACATATATCGAATGGAGGAGCTCGCAGCTGATGCGTCGGGATCTCGGAACAAATTCTTAGGGATTTGGGTTGAATGGATTCTTTTTCACGACTCTGCAGAATTTAGGAGTATCTTTTCCAGCACAGATAATATGGCTCGACCTCTGGCTGATGGGGAGCCAGTGGGATGAGTACCCTTTCTCCTTCCCATACCTCACCCGTCCCCCCCCTCCTTTTTTTCTTTTTTTCTTACGTGGCTTTTCTTTCCCAGTATAACTTTTTCTAATGGTTTTTGTTTCTCTTCTCTCTCTCTTCTTTTCTATCTCTCTTTTCTTCCCATCTGATACATTCAGTCTAGGTATTTCCTTTCTACACCTATACCTTCAGAATTCTAGTGAACATTAGACAGGTATCGGAAACTCTGAGCTGTGAGTAGATCGTTAATATTTCGGCCTTCCTTTCCGGTACACCAGTCGATAGACTATTCCAACTAGGCCTCAACGGGTAATGACCCACTTACGTGGTCAACCTGTTAGAAGGGGCCAAGTGATAAAAATCATTCTGCTGGGGCTGCTTGTCCCCTTGACATCAGAACATCTCAAAACCCTGAGAAAGTTTGTATACTTGAGTGTTTGGAATTATATTTAGATTGTAGTATATATTGCACCAGAGATAGGCGCAAAAGTAAATTTGCAGCTTATCTTAAAGTTACTAATAACTTTGTGAATTCTCTTTTTGTATATTTTATATGTCTCAAGATTTTGTTAAAAGATTGAATGTATGTCTTTCATATGTTTTTTCAAAATTTAATAAAAATGAGATTAACCATAGTTAAATATTTTAAAATATGATCCCATCACGATCCCAACTTGAAATTTGGTACAGATGTGGCTAAGAGCATAAAAGACACATGGGCAGTTTTGGAAAATTTTTATTAAAACGTTTTTTCGGAAATGCGTTTCAAAATGTTGCGTTTGCATTCGCATGGGTAAAAAATTAAAATTAACAAATATACTCTTGTGACATATCTGGTAAAAGCCTGGACAGTTTTGAGTAGAATGGTGTATATTTTGTTTCTCTATCTTATTTCTAGCCCGAGATAAAAAAATGTAAAGTCATACCAGGCCAAAATTCACCCTTTTTTTAAACTTTAAAAATCTGTAAAAAATTAACTGATGAAGAAAAAAATTCCAAACTTTTAATTTGCAATTAACTAACGTAGTACTTCATAAAGAAAAAAAAAAAAAAAAAATCTAAAGACGTCAGGTAAAAAAAAATATTCATATTTAGATCACTTGATATGGAATGACCCATTGACGCTATTAATAGTTAAATATGTTAAAATATGATCCCATTGCGATCCCAACTTGAAATTTGGTACAGATGTGGCTAAGAGCATAGCAGACACATGGGCAGTTTTTGAAGTATTTAAAGCGCGCCGATTTTTCGGAAATACGTTTTAAAGTTTTGCGCTTGCGATCACATGGGTAAAATATTAACAAAGATCCTCTTGTGACATATCTGATGAAAGCCTGTATAGTTCTGAGTAGATTGGTGTTTATTTTGTCTCTCTATCTTATTCCTAGCCTGAGTTATGAGGAGAAACGTAAAGGCAGGCAACAGCGAAATTCGCACTTTTTCCGAACTTTGAAAATCATTTAAAAAAAAAAAAATTTTTTTTTTAATTTTTCTCTTCACATTTTGCATTGTCTGACATGCTATTATCAAATAACAAAATCTCAAAAGAATTAAAAATATAGAGGTAATAATCATTGGTTCACTTGACATGGAATGACCCTGTCTCGACTAAGAGAGTAGTATTGGACAATTAAAAAAATAATAATAATGGGGTGGTGCCTTTTTTGTCCGCAGCCAAGCCTCTCTCACAAGAGATAACAAGTTTTTTCAGTCCAATTTCTGGAAAAAGAAAAAAGAGGATGTAGAGGAAAAGGAAAGGAGAAAAAAAGTGAGAATAAGTTTCAAAGACTAATAAATAAAAATCCTATCAGCAATGTGATAAACCTGTCGGATTATATACTAACAAAAGAGGAAGGAAAACTTTTGAAAAAGGGATTACTATTCTGCCCCACTAATAGTCCTGGTGACTTTGATCTTTTTATTGATATTCATCAATTTATTAGGAAGCTGATCCTCAAGAGACATTTTCTATTGAACCCTGATAGAAATGAAAACTTTGAAATAAATAATGATGGGCAGAAAGAAAACAAACTAAAAGCTAAATCAACGTTCTATCCTCTGGAGAGCAGGGGACATATGTTAGTTGCCTTTCAGGATCTACTGCTTAATGATTTAAAAAAAGAAAACCTGTTACAGAAAAAATCCAACAACAAAGAGAATTTAACACAAGGAGAGAAATTGGCTTTAAAAAAACTGAGAGATTATAAAAATGATATCCACACGTGCTGCGGACAAGGGAGGAGCCATAGTTATACAAAATAGGACAATATATGAGAAAGAAGCTCTAAGACTACTGTCTGATGAAAAATACTATGAGAAAATAGAGGGAGATCCGTACAACAGATCTGAAGAAATTTTTAATTAAGAAAGAACCCCCTATCCCATTTTTTTACCATTTACCGAAGATACATAAAAATCTGGAAAATCCCCCGGGACGCCCATTATATCAGGCATAAATTCTTTGACTAGTAATTTGGCAGAACTTATTGATAAGAAACTGCAAAAATACGTCTCTACATTGGACAGTTATACCAAAGACTCAACAGATATAATCAGAATTTTAAATAATATGGAGTGGAGAGAATCCTATTTATTACTAACCATGGATGTAGCAGCTCTATACACGAATATTGAGCACAAACTGGGTCTTCTGTGCATTGAATATTTTTTGAGAAATGATGTTGTACTGAAAAATGATGAGATTGTATTTATATTGGAGAGCCTACAATTTATTCTTGAGAACAACTTTGTTACATTCAATGGGACAATGTACCAGCAGAAATCTGGGACAGCAATGGGTTCAAAAACAGCATGCTCATATACAAACCTGGTAATGGGGCTTTTTGAGAAGGTATATATCTATGAAAATACACACAACAGGGGTCTTGTGATTTATAAGAGATATATAGATGACCTATTTTTTATATGGGATAGTGAGAATAATGATGTCTATGAATTTATAGAAGAAATAAATAACAACAATTGGGGCTTCAGTTTTGAATCCACAATCAACAAGACCGTCATCAATTTTTTAGATCTGAATATATTTGTAGAAGATGGGGGAATTCACACGAAAACGTTCTTTAAAGACACAGATCGGAACTCCTATATAGATTTTAATAGTGGACATTATAAAAAATGGCTAAAAAACATACCTGTCAGCCAATTCAGGAGGATTAGGAAAAACTGTACATCAGATCAAGATTACATCACACAATCAGAGACCTTGACAAATAGATTTATGGATACCCCAAAGATCTGATATGTAAAGCACAGAAACACTATAAAAAAATCCCACAGAAGAAACTCTTGACTCCCAGATCAAAGAATAGGTCAGAAGACAAACAAAAGTGGAATTTTATAACCACTTATAATAAATCTCACAAAAAGATCAGAGATTGTCTAGAAAGACACTGGCATATTCTAAAAAATGACCCTATTCTGAAGAAGGCAATTCCAGAGAAACCAGGAATTACCTTCAGGAGAGCCCCTAATATAAAAGGCAAAATAGCACCTAGCAGATTAAAACAAACTCTACCTGAGATAGATGAGAGATCCCTACAAATAGGGACTAAGAAATGTGGGAGGAAAAGATGTTTGTGCTGCAGGAGTATCCAACAAAAGACATCCTTCACCTCTTTTAGTAATAATGAGACGTTTCCAATAAAATCCCAAATGAATTGTACTACGAGCTATATAATATATCTCTTGGAATATCCATGTAACTACCAATATGTGGGGAGGACAATTAGATGCCTACATGAGAGGCTAAATAAACACCGGTCGAATGTAAAAAATGGATACAAAGCACATGGGGTCTCAAACCACTTTGACATACATCACAACAGGGACCCCACACTCATAAGAATTACCCCCATAGACCACATAGGAGCCCATATCCCTAATAGGTTTGAGACACTGAAAAAAAGAGAGAAATTCTGGATGTTCAAACTAGACACATTGAAACCCAAAGGGTTAAATTTGGTCTCTGAATTAATATAGTATTGATAATAATAGAATCTCTCTGTTGTTTTTATAATAAGAGTACATATCATGTTTTTATATTTATATATACTTCACTTGATTGAATTATTTTATCCATTTTATCACTATTTTATATATATATATTTCATCATATCTACTTTTGCTTACAAAACTTGATTAGTTTTGTGGATGTAGTAATATTGCACTATGCACCTTTATATGAGATAGCACTTAATTCTCATAAGTATATGCTGCTTCCCCTCACACATTCACCACTATTCTGCACCTTAATAATCACTAGATTCTTAAACTGAGCGATTTACTTGCGCTCTCTCACTACAGTTTGCCCCTACGGGCGGAAAATTAGGCTTGCAAGGGACCAGCTATATGCTGAATAGACTTCACATTTCTAAAACTAAGCGATTTACTTTCCTCCTTCACTATAGTTTGCCCTGCTGACGGAAAATTAGGTTTGCAGGGGACCAGCTCTCTACTCACATCACCTTGGTAACAAGCTCCAGATAAGCACCATCTAGTGGCAATTTTGAATATTACACCGATTACTTAATACTTTTCTATATGTTCGCCCCTACTGGCGGAAAATTAGGTTGACAGGGGACCACTTCTTTACTTACATCACTATGACAACAGGCTCCTGACGAGCACCATCTTGTGGATATTTGTGATTATTACATCAGTTATTCAATAAGAAATGAACATTTTGTTAACATCTGATGTTTTTTATGCTTTACATGCTCCTATGTATTCCTTATTGAGATGAGGCTCCTACCCAGGGTAGGATAGAGCCCACCAGTCTCGTACTAACGTAGATAACCCAGCCATTTATCTGGTGCTCCACAGACATATATGAGAACAATCTTGTCTCTCTGTATTATATAGCCCAGATATTCTGTTGATGTTTAAGGAAATAACCATCATGAGGCTTATTTAATCCCTTATCAAATTTTGGTATTATTTTTTACGTCATTCCATCACTTTTTTATTCTTCACACAACAGTTTTAAAATACTGTTTTATGCATAATGGACATTTTTATTTATTTTTTACTACTAATAAAATTTACTAACAATATTTTTATCATAGTTCACTTTTAGCTTCCTTCTTCTTTTATCCCTGACTCCGTTTTATCTGAAATAAAAGAACAAACACAAATTACATTTATTCATGACATATCTTAATAACATAACTCGTTGGTTAACCTATAAACTTAAGGTGGCACAGGACATTAGAGAACACACATATTAGTGGACATTTGAGCTCATGGGTTCTATTCCCCAGGAGGACAAATTTTTTTAAAAAAATTTTCCATCTCCAGCATATTTTCCTAAGGGAATTTATGGCCTTTTCCGCTTGGAATTTCTTTTAGTTTTTTAACCATCTTTGTAAACGGATTTTTTAGAATGCTTGAGATATGTTATAGTTTTATTTATATGTAAATTGTGATTCTTTTGCAATAATTGTGCCAAAACTCTGGATCCTCCCGGTTTGATGACGGTTTTGACGTCAGATATGTGGCAACACCTACTAATCATGTTTATGAATGCTGCTATAAATAAGAATTGTGTAGTGGGGTGGAGGTATCACTGAGGAAGGTGCCAGGGTGGCACCAAAACGCGTCGGTGAATAAAAGAAGGATCTGATCAACATTCCATCTCCAAGTGTCTTCTTTGATGCGAGTCAGTCTGGTAGTGCGGACCGCCATACACCTTTTCCCAAGTGATCTTGATATAGAGAATTAAGGCAGATGTCAGTCACATGAGCTGTCTATTATGTGTATGTGTAAGGTAACATATTCTGCCCAGCTGGGGGGAGGGTTTACTGTTGGCTGGAGATTTATCAGGCTGCCTATAGCAACCAATCACAGCTCAGCTTCTATTTTACTACAGGTCATTAATATGACATATTCAAATTCTATTTTGTTATAGCTAACAGCAGTCATTTATTAACCCGGGCATAGCAGGGTACTACAGCTAGTCTAATATATAAAGATGAATGTGTGTATGTATGTGTGTATGTATGTATATCCGGGATTGGCATCTACACCATCGCAACTATAGCCACAAAATGTTGCACAGTCACACATCTGGACCCCGAGAGCGTCATAGACTATGTTGTGAGGTGAAATTTTAACCCTGCACGTTCCAGTTCACCAAACAATTTTGCCCCTATCTACATAATGGTGAAAAAGTGAAAGGAAAAGTGTGGGAGGAAAATCGACAGCTGCCAGCTACAGCCACAAAATTTTGCACAGTCACACATCTGGACCCCGAGAGCGTCATAAGCTATGTTGTGAGGTGAAATTTTAACCCCGCGTGTTCCAATTCACCAAACAATTTTGCCCCTATCTACATAATGGGGAAAAAGTGACAGTTACCAGTTGACATTTGTGAATGAGAGGGGCTTAATAACAGCGCCAAAGACTAAAAGCATATACCAGCATATAATCACTAAGGTGGGGCCCCAACATGGGATATTCACCACGCATGGGGACATGTATACACACCACACGCACACAAAGAGTAACAACAAGTGTATAGTCGCTAAGATACAGCCCCAACATTGGATACTCACCACGCACCCAAACACGCACGCACCACAAAGAGACACACAACACAGAGATACACACACCCCATGGACACACACACCCTATAGTGACACATGCACTCACCCCACAGGGACATACACACCACAAAGAGACACACACCACACAGACCCCCCCACATGGACACACACACATACACACCCTATAGGGAACACATGTACTCAGCCCACAGACACACACACACACACACCCCAGGGACACACACACCACACAAACAGACACAGATGTGCACAAATCGCCTCACACAACTCGCCTCATACGTGTGCTATCTTTAATTTCCAAAAATAAACATCTGATAAAAACAGCCAATGTGCAACACATGTGCCATATAGGTAATTAAGGCAGATGTCAGTCACATGAGCTGTCTATTATGTGTATGTGTGAGGTAACATATGCTGCCCGGCCGGGGAGAGGGTTTACTGTTGGCTAGAAATTTATCAGGCTGCCTATAGCAACCAATCACAGCTCATCTTCTATTTTCCTACAGGTCATTAATATGACATATTCAAATTCTATTTTGTTATAGCTAACATCAGTTATTTATTAACCCAGGCGTAGCCCACTTTGTGTCTTCTGATTATTTTTCACGCCCTCTGTCCTGCACCCCAACAACCATTACCATCGACCCCATAGACTATCACACCATCCCTGGGTCCCCGCTTTCCCTGTGGGGAATGATACCATCTGCCACACCATGTGCCCCAGAGGCACAAATTAGCAGCGTCAGCCATCCTCTGTAAATACCCCCTTTACTGCACGACCAGGGCCATGGAGCCGGGTCACATCCACCGTGACCTCACCAAGAAAGTCAACCGTTCTGGCTACTGAATACCCCCTGGTCCTTGCGGCCGTTGCAATATCACTAATTGTGTCACACTACTTGCTTAGCCTGTTCTAATATCTAAATGCTGACATCTACACAGTCTTAAGCACATATAGTACTTTAAATATGGTGGGAACTATATCACTTGACCCAATACACAGGAGTACTCACTTTGCCTAGCATTCCGGTGTTCATTTTGAAAGAGCTGCTACCAGATATCTCTAGCTATGGATTATCTTTGGGAGAAAAAGATTGCCAGTCAAAAAACAGAGAAGGGTGCATCTTAATGAGTTAGAATGTCATCAAAAAGTTAATTTATTTACAAAAATACAAAAAGTGAAATGCATATTCTATATAGTCATTACAAGCAGAGTGATCTCTTTTAAGTGTTTATTTCTGATAATGTTGAAGATTATGCTTACAGCCAATGAAAACTCAAAGGACATTATTTCAGAAAATTAAAATATGGAGGATGAAGGGTTAAAAACCATGCTGCCATATTCCACGAGATATCAAATGGTGATTATAATATTGATTTATTACTCAATGCATTTAAGGGCTCCCAGAAATGCCCTGAAACATGGCAATATGATATTGATTTGTCCTGAGAAAGGGACAGGGAGCCCAGAAAAATGTTGACTGATAGATCAATATTATATTCATCCTTTGATGTTTAAGCATAGTTTTTAACCCTTCATCCTCCATACTCTATTTTCACCACACTGGGGACAGCAGCAGCCATGTTATGCTTTATTAGTGGTTGTGACTCTCACAACCACACAAGGTGAAGCCTCTGATACCTATTTATTTAATATTTTATCTCTCAGACCCTTCATCCTCCCTACTTTAATTTTCTGAGATAATGACCTTTGGGTTTTCATTGGCGGTAAACCATAATCATCAACATTAACAGAGATAAACTTTTGAAATAGATCACCGTTTATAATGACTCTATATAATATAAAAGTTTCATTTTATATATTGAATTACTGAAATAAATAAACTTTTTGATGGTAGTTTAATTCATTGAGATGCACCTGTATGCTAGATCTCATCAAGTGATGTCAGAGGAGAGTAGGATGCCACCATAACAAGTAGACCGCTAGACAACCATGTTTGTTTCAGTGGATTTGACAGACAGTCCAATAGTAAGACCAATATTTGAGGGGGCATTTATTCTAAAGATTCCTGCACATTTCCACTGGTGGTACATTGTCTGAATATTCTTTAGAATAACAAAGAACAGGACTGAAAAAGACAATGTATTTGTGACTAGAGGTCTAGAGGTCTGGGGTCAGATACCAAGATACCAAAATACCTTATCATACGCAAAGGGGTATGACAATAATTGAAGTCTGGTCATGGTCCAAAGAAAATTCTTCAGAAAAAAAATAGATAAAGACATAGGTGCAACGCAAACAGAGGGTCAGAAGAAAGGTCTGAGGTCAGGTAATAAAAGATCAAATAAGGTGCACAAGAACAAAAGGCCAGCAGACACCACTGAGCATAAGCTACAACAGGCAGTAATTGGATACAGGAAGCCAGGAAAATAGCTAGCTGATCCCTCTAAAATCCTCCAATTGGACTGTTGAACTGTCAATCACCATATTGACAGTTCAGAGCACCCACTTCGTCCTTATATGCTGATTTCTGACCGCGGTGACCCATGGATGTGTGGATCCAGCAGCAGCTACTGACTAAGTGAACATACTGGTTGTGGGTTACACAACAAGATCAGGTGATCAGGCCCTTGTCGCAATACATATACCTCTATATAATAATAGATAGTGTAGATAGATAGATAATAGATAAGACCCTATTGCGCATTTGTCTCATTTCTATAGATTTCCTCACTGCAACCAGACACACTGTTAGGTGGAATCACGACATTATATCTTCAGAATGTCTGTCTAAAGGTACCGTTACACGGCTCAACATAGTTCTCAACATCGTTCAAAAGTGACGTTTTGAACGATGTTGGAACAACATCGTTATTGAGTCGTTGCGTGTAACCGAATGATTCAACTACGATAATTAGTCAAGCTGAAGTTGACAGGATTATGAACATGTTCCAAAACCTGACGACTTCAACTCAACCAACCTGCTGCATCGTACTGTGTGACACCGCGATAACGATGTCATGGACAACTTCGCCCATTCACAGCAATGAGCAGGGATCGTTTGCGGGGTTTGCGAACGATACCTGCTCACAACATCATGGTGAGTTGTTCACGATATCTACATGTCTGACATCTCACCAGCGATGTTGGAAAGCTGCCAAAAATAGGGCGCGTCCATGAGATCGCTGCCGACATCGTTGGTAAGTAACGGCATCTTAACAAGACAGCAATTCTTTTTTTTTGGCAAGAGGCTTTAAATATCATAAAGATAAACCATTACTTTGAAGCACAAAATAATTATAGCATGTAACCTTTTTAAGGTTGGGATGAGCTAAGATGACTACACAAGGAAAAATGGCACAAATATAATTGCCACTGAAAACAATCTGGCCAAAATAGCACAAAAACAGGGCTGCTATAAAGTGAAAATCTGACCCAGATGCCGCCTGTCATTGCTCAGGATTGTGGCTGTCAAATTGCCATATTATTCCAAATTCCAGATAGATTTCATGCAAATTTGCAGTGGAGAGAAATTATGACATTTTACAAAACGTGAAGGTGCAAGCACAAATATGTTTTTCATTTGTATATATATAACTATAATCAGTACTCCCTCTATTCATAGTATAACTTGTATGACTATGCCAATCAAGCAACTTATTGTTGGGGCATGGTTAATAGAATCACTGAGGGCATAGCTTGAACAGATGCTTATAATATAATGTACTTTTATATAATTTACACCATTAATTTATCTTTATATTTACTTGGAACTTTCACATAATATTACATATTAGGAAATTACTTTGATCTGTTTTGCTATTACACTACACTCCTAGTAGCAGTTGTGCTACGATATGCTAAAAAAGCTAACAATACACACTTAACTAGCTTCTGAAACCGCACACCTTGCAGCTCATAGTGGGCGGACAGCCACATAAATTTCATGCATTTACAGCTTATGCTGCCCCAGGCACTACGTCTGATCATTCCCCAACTTAGGTCACATTTGCAACTATCAATTATCATAATAAATTAAAATAGCTTAGGAATCCAAATGATTGGTGGTTAGGGTTAACAAAACATAACATCAACAATAAAAAATATTTATCCTTGATCTTTAATCATAATGATGTAAAAATAACACTATTACAATAATAGCAAGATTAATCATTGTGCTCTTAGTTATGCCAGGTTAAGATGGCAATCTACTTACATAAACGCGAAGGGCCATCTGTCATCCATTTACGTTCAGTTGACCCCATATCATGCAACAGCAGCACCCATATTTTCACACCTAAGTGATGGGTGTGCAAATATGGCCCCCAATGGTGGTACTGGCCCACTAAGCGGTTCTGCCACTGGTGCCACAAATCCCTGTAACTGATGACACCTGTACCCAACACCGGAAGTGCCACCACACCATACCACTGCACACAAAGCCACCTCAATAAGTGCACATGCTTGTACCCGGCAGGACTGCCCAGTTACTGAGGCAGCCACCGTCTTTGGACATCTGCGTGCCCAAAGATAGCAATGGCCTGTCTAACTGCGCATGTATGCGCTGGGTATGCGCATGCACACTTACTCATGCCACCACCATCTTTGGCCTCCCCAATAGCTGATTGTCGGCAGTCAGTGGTGACAGGTAGGAAGCTGAACAACTCATCTCTCCTGTCTGTTGGTGCTACCAGCAGGTGTCAGTTACATGGAGTAACAGCATCAGTTTGGTCTGGAATCAAAGAAAGAAGCAGAGGACCAGGCCAGATGAAGCAGAGAAAGAAGAAAGAAAGAAAGAAAGAAAGAAAGAAAGAAAGAAAGAAAGAAAGAAAGAAAGAAAGAAAGAAAGAAAGAAGAAAGAAAGGAAGTTTAAAAAACAAAGCAGATGTGAGAAAAAAGAGGTTGTAGTCATAAGGAAGGATCCATAGGCAGAAAGCAACCTGGAGGTCTGATGTAGCTATGAGGTGAGCATAATGAACCTAACATTTAATACATATTAAAAGTAATATAGCCACAATTTAATATACATATATCACTACTCATTACTAGTGTATTTCCTAGTCCCATCTGGTTTCACACTAGAAATCGGACAGCATCAGATCCGAATTTGGCCGCATGTGATCCTATGGGGATCGGACCGATTCGGATGTGCACTAAATGGCATCCGAATAGCGTCCGATCCGATTTTGTCCGATTTCTTTCCAGTGCAAAAATCGGAGACTGCTCTGATTTTTGCATCCGAATCAAAAATCGGAAAAAATCGGATCTGACAGATCGGATGGCAATTATGCAAAATCCGATCCGATTCCTTTAACATGGGGCCCTATGGAGCAGGGTCTGAGGAAATATCTGATGTCTCCTCGGACCCAATTTCTATCGGACAGCCTCGGATTGCAAAAAATCGTAGTGTGAAACCAGCCTTAGCCATTAAAGTATTTTGGTATAAGTGAGACACAGATAAAAATAGGAAGTTTAACTTTTTTGCACTTCAGAGTTTCACCCTATTTTCACCAATTTTTAACTGATAGATTGTTAAGAGTCAATGGATCAAAATAGTTTAGTCTACCAGCTTCAGTGAAAAATAAGATGTATCTTAAAAGCAACTATGATACAACTAGGATGCAACCAGCCTGTCTCCTGAGAAAAAAAAAACATTCCATTTTCTGTAAATGGTAACACTCATTCGGATGTGTAAATCTAGTCTTACTATCATTGAGGTTATTTTACTATAATTGCTCTCTTATTTATTAAGAGAGATCACTTACCATTATATATTGTATTTATCTAGAGCAAGGGTGGGGAACCTCCAGCCTGCAGTAGTATACAGTCATGGCCAAAAGTATTGACACCCCTGCAATTCTGTCAGATAATACTCAGTTTCTTTCTGAAAATGATTGCAATCACAGATTCTTTGGTATTATTATCTTCATTTAATTTGTCTTCAATGAAAAAAACTTAAAAAGATTTGTCCTAAAGCCAAATTGGATATAATTCCACACCAAACATAAAAAAGGGGTGGACAAAAGTATTGGCACCCTTAGAAAAATCATGTGATGCTTCTCTAATTTGTGTAATTAACAGCACCAGTAACTTACCTGTGGCACCTAACAGGTGTTAGCAATAACTAAATCACACTTGCAGCCAGTTAACATGGATTAAAGTTGACTCAACCTCTGTCCTGTGTCCTTGTGTGTACCACATTGAGCATGGAGAAAAGAAAGAAGACCAAAGAACTGTCTGAGGACTTGAGAGACCAAATTGTGAGGAAGCATGAGCAATCTCAAGGCTACAAGTCCATCTCCAAAGACCTGAATATTCCTGTGTCTACCGTGCGCAGTGTCATCAAGAAGTTTAAAGCCCATGGCACTGTGGCTAACCTCTCTAGATGTGGACTGAAAAAGAAAAATTGCCGAGAGATTTCAACGCAAGATTGTGTGGATGGTGGATAAAGAACCTCGACTAACATCCAAATAAGTTCAAGCTGCCCTGCAGTCCGAGAGTGCAACAGTGTCAACCTGTACTATCCGTCGGTGTCTGAATGAAAAGGGACTGTATGGTAGGAGACCCAGGAAGACCCCACTTCTTACCCCGAGACATAAAAAAGCCAGGCCGGAGTTTGCCAAAACGTACCTGAGAAAGCCTAAAACGTTTTGGAAGAATGTTCTCTCTTTTTGGGCAAAGGCATCAACATAGAGTTTACAGGAGAAAAAAAGAGGCATTCAAAGAAAAGAACACAGTCCCTACAGTCAAACATGTTCCCTGATGTTTTGGGGTTGCTTTGCTGCCTCTGGCACTGGACTGCTTGACCGTGTGCATGGCATTATGAAGTCTGAAGACTACCAACAAATTTTGCAGCATAATGTAGGGACCAGTGTGAGAAAGCTGGGTCTCCCTCAGAGGTCATGGGTCTTCCAGCAGGACAATGACCCAAAACACACTTCAAAAAGCACTAGAAAATGGTTTGAGAGAAAGCACTGGAGACTTCTAAGGTGGCCAGCAATGAGTCCAGACCTGAATCCCATAGAACACATGTGGAGAGATCTAAAAATGGCAGTTTGGAGAAGGCACCCTTCAAATATCAGGGACCTGGAGCAGTTTGCCAAAGAAGAATGGTCTAAAATTCCAGCAGAGCATTGTAAGAAACTCATTGATGGTTACCGGAAGCGGTTGATCGCAGTTATTTTGGCTAAAGGTTGTGCAACCAAGTATTAGGCTGAGGGTGTCAATACTTTTGTCTGGCCCATTTTTGGAGTTTTGTGTGAAATGATCAATGTTTTGCTTTTTGCTTCATTCTCTTTTGTGTTTTTTCATTGAAGACAAATTAAATGAAGATAATAATACCAAAGAATTTGTGATTGCAATCATTTTCAGGAAGAAACTGAGTATTATCTGACAGAATTGCAGGGGTGTCAATACTTTTGGCCAACACTGTATGTGCCTCCACCCCAGCAGTGTATATGCCCCCACCCAAATAGTGTATGTGCTCCCACCCCAGCAGTGTATAAGCCTGCCCCCAGAGGCTTATGTGCCCACCCATCAGCCTATGTGGCCCCACCCCAGCAGCTTATGTGGCCGCACCCAAGGAGTGAATGTGCCCCCGCCCCAGCAGTATATGTGCCCCAACCCAAGCAGCCTCTGTGCCTCTACCTCCACAGTGTATGTGCCCCACAGCAGTGTATGTGCCCCTGTGGGTAGATGCCCTAAACCTCCACAGTGATAGATAGGCTGCGACAGTTCCTAGTGCTGTGTTTATCCCATTGTCCCCAGTGTTGTGTATGCCTCCAGGCCTCCCCAGTGCTGTATATGCCCCAGGCCTTCCCAGTGATGGTACATGCCCCAGACCTCCCCAAGGATGGTATATGACCCCAGGCCTCCACAGTGATGGTATATGACCCAGGCGTACCCAGTGATGGTATGTGAACCTGTGCCTCTCCAGTGATGGTATAATAATCCTTGACTTCCCCAATGATGGTATATGATCCGACTGTCCCTAGTGCTGTATATGCTCCATCTCCAGTGCTGTCCATGCCCCCAACCCTCCCCAGTGCTAAATATTCCCCCAACACTCCAGTGATGTATATGCCCTCAGAATCTGCTGTGTGATGTATATACAGCAATCCCAGTTCCTCCTATGTGATGTATATGATTATATTATGCAGCCCTAGCATGATGGTAGAAATTTCTAAATGGCCCCTGGCAAGAAAAAGCTTCCCCATCCCTGATTTAGAGTAACCATCGTTTCAGAGTGACCATCGTTTTAATTTTTATTTCCAAATCAATATGAAAATAAGCAACTTTGTATTAAATTGTATAAGAAAATGTGTCTTTTTTCTCATCCAGAATTGATGGCAATACAATTCTGAAGTGTTATCTATATTCAGCGAAGACTTTCCCATACATGAGATACATTACTGTATATTACTGATACATTTCCATGAGGATGGGAGGAAGGTAGAGCTATGTGCAGAGGGAGGAGCTATAGGCAGAGCTCCACCCCTCCTCCTTCTTCTACCTGCATAGAATCTCATCAGTACCATCTTCCATCTCCTATCTCATTAATGGGAAAGTCTTCATTGATTACAAATTTTACCTCAGAATTGAGAAGTTTGATATTGACAAAAATTCTGGCAGAGAAAGAAGCAAATTTGTCAGATAAGGTGTACAACAAAGTTGCCTATTACATGTGCATTATTGATTTATGAAATAAAAATTAAAATGATGCTTACACTTTCATATTTTATTTATTTGGTTAGGAAAGTAGGGAGCATTTTTTCTTATTGTGGGCATACTCTAAGTTTTAAGTTTTTTTTGTCTCTTTTAATTATTTTTACATTTTGGGTTCTTTTGGACTTTTTTTCCTATTAAATATATTTGTGGTCAACCATACTTTTCTTTCTTCATTTTTCACGTGTTTAAAATATGTGATGAGTTGATCCCTCTAGTACTGAACATCCATTCTTTGTTTATCCAATTAAAAAACCTAAAATGAAAATAAAATAAGCATATATCCTGCAATAAATAAATAGTAATGGTACAATTAAATAATGTAAAATACTTAGTTAACATGATTTTAATAAAAAAATCATAAAAACTAACCTCAATAGAGAATGGAGGTAGAGCAGAACTAGGACCCGACTGTTGAGACACCTATCCATGTGAAGCTATGTAAATTAAATGCTAGCTCAAAAAGGGAGACTTAACCCCTTTTTGTATAACGTAGAAGAAACTAAAGTAAAACCAGATGCTCCAGCTCATTTTTTTGGTTTAACCAATTATGGCAATAGAAATGCATCCGCATTTTCTGTGGCAATTTGCAGACATATCGCTTATGTTTTATCGTTTTTTTGCAAGTTTTAATAAGAAGTAAATTACAAAAGTGCTTGTTTTTACAAACCATATTTAATAATAGCTAACTAGATGAGAACAACCCTTTAAAGGGAACCAACCACCTCAGATGACCTCTATAAGCGGTTAATACATGTCCCTGGAGGCTACCTACATCATTGCAGCTATCTTTTTGCTAAGAAAATTGATAACTGCAAACCGAAATAAACAGTTAGTAAACTTACATGACTCCAGTACGAGAGGGCGTCTCCCTTTGGCTCCAGAACGAGAGGGCTGTGTCGTATGCAGGCTGAGTGACTTTCCTCCCCCTCCCTCTCTGTTTGCAGCTTGTCACTGAGGGGCGTTATATTATGT
This sequence comes from Allobates femoralis, assembly GCA_033576535.1. NCBI lineage: Eukaryota > Metazoa > Chordata > Amphibia > Anura > Aromobatidae > Allobates > Allobates femoralis. The sequence goes on along the minus strand of JARQOC010000001.1, from coordinate 334,140,110 downwards.
TATTGTGGGCAGGCACGCAAGCCAGCTCCCGTCCGTGCACGTCATCGCAGGGAGACAGGGTCACGTGCACTAGCATCTTCACTTCCTGTCGGCTCCGTGCACAGACAGGAATCTGATGGCTGCATTGCATGTGAGGCTCTTACCTAACGCCGAGCGGGCTTGTTAGAATGCAATAAGCTGAGCTACTGCAGGTACTCAGCTCCAACAGTTAAATACTGGCCCACCTCAGAGCCGATATCATCAGCACTCTCATTCCCCATGCATGTCCCCTTTATCATTATTGTAATATGTACTATTATCCTTTTTTGAATAAGTGCATTAGTGGTAAAAGTTTTACAAATAAAATGGGCATACACATGAAATTTAGAAGGATCTACATGCTCCAAGGGACTTAGAACAGAGTCTGAATGATCACAAGTGGGAGAAAAACATGATCACAGGCTCTAATATGGCAGGGGCACGGATGACATGATAACATGTGCACAGATAACATGAACAGAGGGACACAGATGACATGAACATAGGGACACAGATGGCATGACCATAGGGTCACAGATGACATCATAACATGTGCACAGATGACATGAACAGAGTGACACAGATGACATGAACAGAGGGACACAGATGACATGAACAGAGTGACACAGTTGACATGAACAGAGGGACACAGTTGACATGAACAGACGGTCACAGATGAGATGATAACATGTGCACAGATGACATGAACATAGTGACACAGTTGACATGAACTGAGGGACACAGTTGACATGACCAGACGGTCACAGATGAGATGATAACATGTGCACAGATGACATGAACAGACGGTCACAGATGAGATGATAACATGTGCACAGATGACATCAACAGACGGTCACAGATGAGATGATAACATGTGCACAGATGACATGAACAGAGTGACACAGTTGACATGAACAGAGTGTCAGAGATGAGATGATAACATGTGCACAGATGACATCAACAGAGTGTCAGAGATGAGATGATAACATGTGCACAGATGACATGAACAGAGTGACACAGTTGACATGAACAGAGTGACACAGTTGACATGAACAGACTGTCACAGATGAGATGATAACATGTGCACAGATGACATGAACATAGTGACACAGTTGACATGAACAGAGTGACACAGTTGACATGAACAGACGGTCACAGATGAGATGATAACGTGCACAGATGACATGAACAGCAAGGAACAGAGAGATGAACAGTGCACAGATGACATGAACAAGTACACAGTTGACATGAACAAGACAAAGTACATGACAACGTCACAGATGAATGATAACATGTGCACAATGACATAACAAGAAGTGAACAATTGACATGAACCAGAGTGACACAGAGACAGACAAGTGACAAGTACATGAACAAGACAAAGTTACATGAACAGACGTCACAGATAGATGATAACATTGCACAGATGACATGAACAAGGACACAGTTTGACATGAACAAGTGTCAAGTAATATAACGTGCACAGATGACATCAACAGATGTCAGAGATAGATATAACATGTGCACGATGACATAACAGATGACACAGTTGACATGAACAGACGGTCACAGATGAGATGAACTGCACAGATGACATAACAAGACAAGTACATAACGCACAGTGACATACAAGGTCAAGATGAGATGATACATCACATGACATAACAGTCAAGATAATATAACATTGCACAATGACAAACAACGTCACAGATAGAATAACAGTGCACAGATGACTGACGAGTGACACAGTTGCATGAACAGTGGAATGAATACTGACTCACAGATGGATGAACGTCACAATGACATAAGCAGTGACACAATTACATGAACAGACGTCACAGATGAGATATACATGTGCACAGATGACATAACAAGTGACACAGTTACATACAAGTGACACAGTTGACATGAACAACGTACAATGTAATGAAACAGGAAAGATGACATGAACAGAGTGACACAGTACTGAACAGAGGACACAGTTGACATAACAAGACGGTCACGATGAGATGATAACGTGCCAGTGAATACAAGTGACACAGTTGACATGAAAGAGTGCACAGATACAGAACAGTGACACAGTTGAATGAACAGGACAAAGTGACATGACAACGTCACAGATGAATGATAACAGTCACAGATGACATGAACAAGTGACACAGTTGACAACAAGGAAATTGACATAACAATGTCAAGATGAGATGAAACATGTCACAATGACATGAACAAGTGACACGTTGACATGAACAAGCACAGTGAATAAAGAAGTTACAGAGGGCACAATATATAACATTCACAATACATGAAACAAGAAATGTCACAGATGACATGAACAGGGCAAATGAATAACAGTGCACATGACATAACAGAGGTCAAGATGAATATACAGTGCACAGATGACATCAACAACAGTGAAGATACATGTGACAGACAAAGAACAGTACTGAACAGACAAGGACATGAACAGACGTCAAGATGAGATGATAACTGTGCACAAGATGACAATGAACAGAGAGGACAATACATGCAACGTCACAGATAGATATAACATGTCACAGATACATGAACAAGTCACAGATGAAATGCAAGATGAATGCAACTCACAGATGAGATGATAACATGTGCACAATGACATGAACAAGGCAAGATAATGAAACATGTGCACAGATGACATAAAGAGGTCAAGATGAATGTAACATGTCACAGATGACATAACAGAGTGAAATGAATGAACAGCAAGTTGACATAACAAGTCAAGATAGATGATAACATGTGCACAGATGACATGAACAAGAACAGTGACATGAACACAAGTGACATGAACAACGCACAGATAGATATAACGTGCACAATACATAACAAGGACACAGTGACATGAACAAGTACACAGTGACATAACAAGCGTCAAACAGAGCAATGATAACATGTCACAGATGAATGAACAGGCACAGATGACACAACATTGACTGAACATGCACAATGATGAAGTACAGTGACTGAACAGAATTGATACAAGTCCATATGACTGCAATGACTGACAGGCACGTAATACAGTGAAGTGATGAAGCAGAGAAACAGTATGAGATGATAACATGTGCACAGATGACATGAACAGAGTGACACAGTTGACATGAACAGAGGGACAAAGTTGACATGAACAGACTGTCACAGATGAGATGATAACATGTGCACAGATGACATGAACAAGTGACACAGTTGACATGAACTGAGGGACAACAGTTGACATGAACAGACGGTCACAGATGAGATGATAACATGTGCACATGACAGAACGAGACAGATGAATATACTGTGCACAGATTGACATAACAGACGTGTACAGATGATGATAAATGTGCAATATGAAATAATACAGCAGTGTCAAGATGAGATGATAACATGTGACAGATGACATCAACAGATGTCAGATGAGATGATAACATGTGCACAGATGACATGAACAGAGTGACACAGTTGACATGAACAGAGTGACACAGTTGACATGAACAGACTGTCACAGATGAGATGATAACATGTGCACAGATGACATGAACATAGTGACACAGTTGACATGAACAGAGTGACACAGTTGACATGAACAGAGGGACAAAGTTGACATGAACAGACGGTCACAGATGAGATGATAACATGTGCACAGATGACATGAACAGAGGGACACAGATGACATCATAACATGTGCACAGATGACATGAACAGAGTGTCAGAGATGAGATGATAACATGTGCACAGATGACATCAACAGAGTGTCAGAGATGAGATGATAACATGTGCACAGATGACATCAACAGAGGGACACAGATGACATGAACAGAGTGACACAGTTGACATGAACAGAGGGACACAGTTGACATGAACAGACGGTCACAGATGAGATGATAACATGTGCACAGATGACATGAACAGAGTGACACAGTTGACATGAACAGAGGGACAAAGTTGACATGAACAGACTGTCACAGATGAGATGATAACATGTGCACAGATCCACAGCAAGATTACGTCGGATTCAAGTATTCACAAGAGCTCCCGGCTGAATTTACTTTGTATGAGTAGTCTTATATAATTTGTGGAGTAATGTAAAATATGTTAAACTAAAAAATTTAAAAAAAAAGATGTTATGGCGTTGAGTTGACGTTATTAAAATGAATCAAACTTACATAACTGTTTTGAAAATGGCATATGCAAGAGCTGGGCAAAATATGTTTACATATTTATTTTTACTTTTAAAATGGTTATATTTTGGTATAATGTTTAATATTACTTACTTGAAAAATACCAGAAAAATAAAGAAAATTATTTTTGAGTTTTATTGTTTCCTAATTTTTCTTTCTTTTTAAACGAATACGTTGTCATCATTTTTAAACAAATGTATTATAAAAATTTTGAGGCGAAATAAGTAAATTAAAAATATTTAGTTGATGCTCTCATTGATTTGACAGTAACAATATTGTTAGCCAATACAACTATGAGTTATCATCCGCATCATAATTTTTTTTTTGTTTTTATTTAAATAACAATGGGGCTATCATCATTCCATAGTTTGTTAAAGTAGTACATCGATGTCTGACAAGTTTCATTTTGTTTACTCATAAAGATACATTTGTGCTATGCAGGTTTTTGATGTTAACATATGTCACCCTGTGATCATGTCATCACTGATCCAGTGATCATGTCATCTATACAGAAGTGATCATGACAGCTATGCACATGTGATCACGCCATCTATGAACACGACATCATGGCATCTATGCACATTTGATCATGCCATCTATGCACATGAGATAATGCCATCTATGCACATGTTATCATGCCATCTGTGACCCTCTGGTCATGATCATCGGAGACCCCCTGATCATGTCTTCTCTGAAAATGTTATCATCTCATCTGTGACCGTCTGTTCATGTCAACTGTGTCCCTCTGTTCATGTCATCTGTGTCCCTCTGTTCATGTCATCTGTGTCCCTCTGTTCATGTCATCTGTGTCCCTCTGTTCATGTTATCTGTGCACATGTAATGATGTCATCTGTGACCCTATGGTCATGCCATCTGTGTCCCTATGTTCATGTCATCTGTGACCCCCTGATCATGTCATCTCTGACACTCTGTTCATGTCATCTGTGCACATGTTATCATCTCATCTGTGACCGTCTGTTCATGTCAACTGTGTCCCTCTGTTCATGTCAACTGTGTCACTCTGTTCATGTCATCTGTGCACATGTTATCATCTCATCTCTGACACTCTGTTGATGTCATCTGTGCACATGTTATCATCTCATCTCTGACCCCCTGATCATGTCATCTGTGACACTCTGTTCATGTCATCTGTGCACATGTTATGATGTCATCTGTGACCCTATGGTCATGCCATCTGTGTCCCTATGTTCATGTCATCTGTGACCGTCTGTTCATGTCATCTGTGTCCCTCTGTTCATGTCAACTGTGTCACTCTGTTCATGTCATCTGTGCACATGTTATCATCTCATCTCTGACACTCTGGTAATGTCATCTGTGCACATGTTATCATCTCATCTCTGACCCCCTGATCATGTCATCTGTGACACTCTGTTCATGTCATCTGTGCACATCTTATCATCTCATCTGTGACCGTCTGTTCATGTCAACTGTGTCACTCTGTTCATGTCAACTGTGTCCCTCTGTTCATGTCATCTGTGTCACTCTGTTCATGTCAACTGTGTCACTCTGTTCATGTCATCTGTGCACATGTTATGATGTCATCTGTGACCCTATGGTCATGCCATCTGTGTCCCTATGTTCATGTCATCTGTGTCCCTCTGTTCATGTTATCTGTGCACATGTTATGATGTCATCTGTGACCCTATGGTCATGTCAACTGTGTCACTCTGTTCATGTCATCTGTGCACATGTTATCATCTCATCTGTGACCGTCTGGTCATGTCAACTGTGTCCCTCTGTTCATGTCAACTGTGTCACTCTGTTCATGTCAACTGTGTCACTCTGTTCATGTCATCTGTGCACATGTTATGATGTCATCTGTGTCCCTCTGTTCATGTCATCTGTGCACGTTATCATCTCATCTGTGACCGTCTGTTCATGTCAACTTTGTCCCTCTGTTCATGTCAACTGTGTCACTCTGTTCATGTACACTGTGTCACTATGTTCATGTCATCTGTGCACATGTTATCATCTCATCTGTGACAGTCTGTTCATGTCAACTGTGTCACTCTGTTCATGTCATCTGTGCACATGTTATCATCTCATCTCTGACACTCTGTTCATGTCATCTGTGCACATGTTATCATCTCATCTCTGACACTCTGTTGATGTCATCTGTGCACATGTTATCATCTCATCTCTGACACTCTGTTCATGTCAACTGTGTCACTATGTTCATGTCATCTGTGCACATGTTATCATCTCATCTGTGACAGTCTGTTCATGTCAACTTTGTCCCTCTGTTCATGTCAACTGTGTCACTCTGTTCATGTCATCTGTGCACATGTTATCATCTCATCTGTGACCGTCTGTTGATGTCATCTGTGCACATGTTATCATCTCATCTCTGACACTCTGTTCATGTCATCTGTGCACGTTATCATCTCATCTGTGACCGTCTGTTGATGTCAACTGTGTCACTCTGTTCATGTCATCTGTGTCACTCTGTTCATGTCAACTGTGTCACTCTGTTCATGTCATCTGTGTCACTCTGTTCATGTCATCTGTGTCACTCTGTTCATGTCAACTGTGTCACTCTGTTCATGTCATCTGTGCACATGTTATCATCTCATCTCTGACACTCTGTTGATGTCATCTGTGCACATGTTATCATCTCATCTCTGACACTCTGTTCATGTCAACTGTGTCACTCTGTTCATGTCATCTGTGCACATGTTATCATCTCATCTGTGACCGTCTGTTGATGTCATCTGTGCACATGTTATCATCTCATCTGTGACCGTCTGGTCATGTCAACTGTGTCCCTCAGTTCATGTCAACTGTGTCACTATGTTCATGTCATCTGTGCACATGTTATCATCTCATCTGTGACAGTCTGTTCATGTCAACTTTGTCCCTCTGTTCATGTCAACTGTGTCACTCTGTTCATGTCATCTGTGTCACTCTGTTCATGTCAACTGTGTCACTCTGTTCATGTCATCTGTGCACATGTTATCATCTCATCTGTGACAGTCTGTTCATGTCAACTTTGTCCCTCTGTTCATGTCAACTGTGTCACTCTGTTCATGTCATCTGTGTCACTCTGTTCATGTCAACTGTGTCACTCTGTTCATGTCATCTGTGTCCCTCTGTTCATGTCATCTGTGCACGTTATCATCTCATCTGTGACCGTCTGTTCATGTCAACTGTGTCACTCTGTTCATGTCAACTGTGTCACTATGTTCATGTCATCTGTGCACATGTTATCATCTCATCTGTGACAGTCTGTTCATGTCAACTGTGTCACTCTGTTCATGTCAACTGTGTCACTCTGTTCATGTCATCTGTGCACATGTTATCATCTCATCTCTGACACTCTGTTGATGTCATCTGTGCACATGTTATCATCTCATCTCTGACACTCTGTTCATGTCAACTGTGTCACTCTGTTCATGTCATCTGTGCACATGTTATCATCTCATCTGTGACCGTCTGTTGATGTCATCTGTGCACATGTTATCATCTCATCTGTGACCGTCTGTTCATGTCATCTGTGCACATGTTATCATCTCATCTGTGACCGTCTGGTCATGTCAACTGTGTCCCTCAGTTCATGTCAACTGTGTCACTATGTTCATGTCATCTGTGCACATGTTATCATCTCATCTGTGACCGTCTGTTCATGTCAACTGTGTCCCTCTGTTCATGTCAACTGTGTCACTCTGTTCATGTCATCTGTGTCCCTCTGTTCATGTCATCTGTGTCACTCTGTTCATGTCATCTGTGCACATGTTATGATGTCATCTGTGACCCTATGGTCATGCCATCTGTGTCCCTATGGTCATGCCATCTGTGTCCCTATGTTCATGTCATCTGTGCACATGTTATCATCTCATCTGTGACCGTCTGTTCATGTCAACTGTGTCCCTCTGTTCATGTCAACTGTGTCACTCTGTTCATGTCATCTGTGCACATGTTATGATGTCATCTGTGACCCTATGGTCATGCCATCTGTGTCCCTATGTTCATGTCATCTGTGTCCCTCTGTTCATGTTATCTGTGCACATGTTATCATGTCATCCGTGCCCCTGCCATATTAGAGCCTGTGATCATGTTTTTCTCCCCACTTGTGATCATTCAGACTCTGTTCTAAGTCCCTTGGAGCATGTAGATCCTTCTAAATTTCATGTGTATGCCCATTTTATTTGTAAAACTTTTACCACTAATGCACTTATTCAAAAAAGGATAATAGTACATATTACAATAATGATAAAGGGGACATGCATGGGGAATGAGAGTGCTGATGATATCGGCTCTGAGGTGGGCCAGTATTTAACTGTTGGAGCTGAGTACCTGCAGTAGCTCAGCTTATTGCATTCTAACAAGCCCGCTCGGCGTTAGGTAAGAGCCTCACATGCAATGCAGCCATCAGATTCCTGTCTGTGCACGGAGCCGACAGGAAGTGAAGATGCTAGTGCACGTGACCCTGTCTCCCTGCGATGACGTGCACGGACGGGAGCTGGCTTGCGTGCCCGCCCACAATAACATAATATAACGCCCCTCAGTGACAAGCTGCAAACAGAGAGGGAGGGGGAGGAAAGTCACTCAGCCTGCATACGACACAGCCCTCTCGTTCTGGAGCCAAAGGGAGACGCCCTCTCGTACTGGAGTCATGTAAGTTTACTAACTGTTTATTTCGGTTTGCAGTTATCAATTTTCTTAGCAAAAAGATAGCTGCAATGATGTAGGTAGCCTCCAGGGACATGTATTAACCGCTTATAGAGGTCATCTGAGGTGGTTGGTTCCCTTTAAGGTATTTCCACTGAGTAACTTCTGTTTTTCTGACACATACCCTTTGATGTACACTATTAGGTTAGCGCACACCTGTTTGAAGAATGGCTTTTCTTTTTTCCTTGTTCTTATTGTAACATGCAGACTAAAGGCAACAAACCACAGAGGGAAACATATGGAGGTACGAAATCACAATTAAAACAAACTATAATATACCGTATTTTCGAATTTTAAGACATACTTTTGTCTCCCCCAAAATAGGGGGTGAAATGGGGGTGCGTCTTAAAATGTGAACCTCAACAGAAAAATATATTACTGGGGGGGGGCACGACCACGGAGCGGGGGTGCCGGACGAAGGTTCCGGAGTGTGAGGACCCAGCTGCAAGACCGGAGTGGCAGGGGATTAGCGGCAGCAGTGAGCGGTGAGCGCAGCCATGTTCTTTTTGACCGGCTACATTCACTAACAGTGTGCAGACGGTTAGAAGAGGTTGAGAGTTCTACAAAATGGCCACGAATCTCTATTTGGCCGTGGCCATTTTGGTGAAGTCTTAACCTCTACCGACCAGCTGCACACTGTTAGTGAATGCAGCCGCCCACAATGAACATGGTGGTGCCTACCGCTCACTGCTGCCACTAATCTCCTGCAGCTCCAGTCCTGCAACTGTTCCTTCACACTCTGGAACCTGCCTCTAGCACCCCTACTCAACAGCCATGGCTTCCCCTTGGCAAGCCATGGGGGTCCGAGGGAGGGATGTGGGCCATGAACAAAAGGTTGGGGGACCATTTATACAGGATGGGGGGCCATATATAAAGGATGGGGGCATATATACAGGATGGGGGCCATGAACAAAAGGTTGGGAGACCATATATACAGGATAGGGGCCAAATATAAAGGGCGGGGGCATATATACAGATTTGTATGCCAACATACTTGTGGAGTAATCCTCCTTGATGATAAGAAAGGAGGAGGAGAGAAAACATGAAGAGAAAGAAAAAATCCTACAGCTGACTTGCGAATTTCTAATTGGTCTTCTACATGGACTGGCTACACAGCCTTTATATACCATTCATTCTGTTGTACTCTTTAGATCATGATTAAGGCTTCCATTTTAGCCGAAACGCGTCGCACTTAACCATCCTATGGACTAATCTGACTGCCGCACATTGTGCATTATTTTTATATACATTTTATTATGGATCTGCAATAAAGTGAAGTTTTATACAATTTTCCTCTACGTGCTGCCATTTTTCCCCATCGCTGGGTCAATCTCTGCTTTCTGGTATTTACAGGATGAGGCCATATATAAAGGATGGGGGGCATATATACAGGATGGGGGGACATATATACAGGATGGGGGACATATATACAGGATGGGGGAACAAATATACAGGATGGTGGGCCATATATGTCAGGATGGGGGACATATATACAGGATGGGGAACAAATATACAGGATGGTGGGACATATATGTCATGATGGGGGACATATATAGGATGGGGGGCTATATATACAGGATGGGGACATGTATGCCAGGATGAGGGACATAGATGCCATGATGAGGGATATATATACCAGGATAGGGACATTTATACAGGATGGGAACATGTATACCAGGATGAGGGACATGTATACCAGGATGAGAGACGTGTATGCAAGGATGAGGGATATATACCAGGATGGGAGCATATATACATGGATACCAGGATGGAGGACATATATAGCCTGACGGGGGGGGGGGGGGGACACATATGCTGATTGTAAGATGGACACTGGCATTATAAGATGGACCCCATTTAACATTAAAATTATTTTTTTTCTCTTTTCCTTCACCAAATGTGGGAGTGTGTCTTATAATCCGGTGCACTTTATAAAGCAAAAATTATGGTATGTTTTCATTTATTTTACACATTGTGACCCCCCATAACATTTTAAAAGATCTTTGAAGGGGAATTTTAACTTATCAATACTTTTTTTGCTGATTTTCCTTGTAAATTCGGCTGGTATAATAGCCCCAGCTACAGGGAAATTGCATCCTTTTGTTTGCTATGCAGAGCAGTCTGAGTTTTCTAGGATCCCTACAACCAGTGATAAAATTGAATGGGTCTAGAGGAGGAAGCATGGTAAATGCTTTGTAGGGCAGAGACACAGAATTCGAGCTGCATGTATCTCGCATGAGTCACCCTGGCTATTTCCTGCCTGTCTGAACAGGAGAGTGGAGCTTCATAGAAACACAATCAGCTCCATACTCCTGGTCAGAGAGCTGGCAGCCGGGCTGGGTTACTTATGCGAGATGCATGCGAGAAACTTGAATGCAGCTTGTATAAGTATGTTTCTTCCCCTAATCTGTTTACACATCACTAATACAACACTGTGTATACGAAGATAGGGAGTCTTGCTGCTTCTGACTGCAGGCTTCCCAACCCCACCGCTACAAGATCTAGTGCTAGCTACTTATACTGCATTGACAATATGATGAAAACTGGCACACCTGCACGCCCGATGGGCATGATAAATAATCCTTCTCCTCCTCGCCCTGCTGTATGGGCGTAATAGCTGGTGTGACGCTATTTGCATCACATCCGGTCATGGTGACGTCTGTACACGCTTTAGGTGTAAAGCAAAAGCTGCGTATGCGCAATGCGCATGGTGAGGTCGGCGGTACACCTAAAGGGTGTACAGACGTCACCATGGGCGGATGTGTCGCAAATAGCGTCACACCGGCTATTACTCCAATACAGCAGGGCGAGGAGGAGAAGGATTATTTATCATGCCCATCGAGGCATGATAATGAGCTGCTCAGGCAGGCTTAGAGTCTCACAGGGAACGCCCTGTGAGACTTATACATGGACAAGAAGTCGTAGATGTGTAAGTGAATAATGTTGTTTTTGGCAATGTTACACCACTAATTTTTTACAGAAAGGACCGCTACTAAGGATCTCTCATGGTGCAGGACAGGTATTCATAGAGTTGGGGATGATTTGGAGGGGTCAGGTTCCCTTTAAGTAATATGACATGAAAGTCTTAGAAGCAAAACTAAAGTTTAAACTATACAATTCTAGTTAACATGTTCAACAACAAGTACCGTATATACTCGTGTATAAGCCGAGTTTTTCAGCACAAAAAATGTGCTGAAAAGTCCCCCCCTCGGCTTATACACGAGTCATATACTCGGTATACAGAACCACCCCAATCAGTGGTGTATACAGGGCCCCCCTCCTTGCTGGAATAGATCATCATACTTATCCCTGTCCTGTCGCCGCCGCCGCTCTCTGACACCGCGCACTCCTCCAGCTTCATCCGGCTTCTTCCTGCTGTGACCGGCGGGCCCAGGCAATGACGTCATTGTCTGTGCGCCGGAGGAGGAAGCAGGAAGAAGCCGGATGAAGCCGGAGGAGCGTGCGGTTTCAAAGAGCGGCAGCGGCGACAGGACAGGGATAAGTATAATGATCTATTCCTTTACAGGTGGCTGGCAGCAAGTGGGGGGTCCCTGTATACACCACTGGGCCCTGTATACACCACTGGGGCCTGTAAACACCACTGGGGCCTGTATACACCACTGGGCCCTGTATACATCACTGGGGCCTGTATACACCACTGGGGCTGTATATACCACTGGGGCCTGTATACACCACTGGGGCCTGTATACACCACTGGGGCCTGTATACCACTGGGGCCTGTATACACCACTGGGGAGGCTGCTGTATACTACTGGCAGGGCCGCACCGTCTATTGGACAGTGTGAGCCCTGTCATTCAGGCGGCAGCCGGCAGGGGGAGCGGCTGTGCAGAAGGGGGCGGCGCCTCATGCACAGAGCCTCCCCCTGTCATGGCGCCGGCCGCTCATCCCGCTCACCGCAGGTAAGCGGCGGGCAGCGGGGGGACACGCACACAAGGGGCGGCAGCCCCAGGCTTCAAAAGCACTCCACCCCCCCCCCCGGTACTCGCGGCAGCGGCCGGCAATCACTGCCGCGGCTCAGGCGGCAGTGGTGAGCCGGTCACTGCAGAAGGGGCGGCAGCCCCAGGCTCCACCAGCACCCCCCCCCTCCCCCCCGTAATCAGTGCCGCGGCTCAGGCGGCAGTGGAGCTCGGTGCACCCCTGACTACTGGGGCTGCCGTATATACTGCTGGGGCCTGTATATATCACTGGGGAGGCTGCTGTATACTACTGGGACTGCTGTATATACTGCTGGGGCCTGTATATTCCACTGGGGAGGCTGCTGTATACTACTGGGGCTGCTGTATATACTGCTGGGGCCTGTATATACCACTGGGGAGGCTGCTGTATACTACTGGGGCTGCTGTATATACTGCTGGGGCCTGTATATACCACTGGGGAGGCTGCTGTATACTACTGAGGCTGCTGTATACTACTGGGGCTGCTGTATATACTGCTGGGGCCTGTATATACCACTGGGGAGGCTGCTGTATACTACCACTGGGGAGGCTGCTGTATACTACCACTGGGGAGGCTGCTGCATACTACCACTGGGGAGGCTGCTGTATACTACCACTGGGGAGGCCTGTATAACACTGGGGGACTGTATACCACACTGCTGGGGGCTGTATACTTGTGCTGGGGTCCACCCTCGGCTTATACACGAGTCAATAGGTTTTCCCAGGTTTTGGGGGCAAAAGTATGGGGGTCGGCTTATACACGGGTCAGCTTATACACGAGTATATACGGTAAGTTCATTAATTCTTTAAATAGGATTAAAGAAGACAGATATAAAATTATGTATTCTTTTTTCTACCAAGTACTTTGGGTAAAAGTGAAGATTATGATTTAAAAGTTACATTATCCTTACTATAATAAAGCAGCAAACTGATAATTAAAAGTGATTCTTCATTCAAAGTCCATTCAAACATGTAAGCACAGATATCCATAGCAAACAGATTAGATCAGTATCTCTCTGACACGTTTCTGGTGCAAAGCATCTCAGTCATAGAAAGTAGAATTACCTTTTAATTATTCTCCAGATGGATGTGCAGCTCGATTTCTTACCCCTTATCAATTCCTGTGCTTCACCAGCTGTGAGTAGCACCATCCAATTGCACTCATGACCAGTGATTCAAGTAGGCTGCAAGTCTTGGTTTGAGCTTTATCTCCATGTCTATCTACTGATATATCACTATCAACAAAGGAATTTAAATGCAGCAGGTAGAAATACTAATAAAATGTAACTTTTACTAATAAGTTTAAAAAGGAAGACCAAGACATATATACCTAGACAATAACAAAATCATAAAGAACATGTGTTATCACAAGAACTGCTAAGATGCATATTGATGACAAAACAATGACCCAGTGTAGACACACATATATTGCCACTGCAGTACATCATATGAACATAACACTAAGGGACTAAGTTGCCAATAATAAACAAGCATGTAAAATAAGCAATATATAAGTCCCCCATGTATGATCTGAAAAAAATAGATATGGGACTAGTATCCCTCATGGTTGTGTAGAAGTGTGTCGGGTACCACCGCCAGTTGAACCACACCTGCAGTACAACTCTGCCTGGACGAACATGGCCGAACGATTGGATGGGTTCAAACTGTAATCTCTTCCTGGCTCCCCAGGTGCACACTTCCGGTTGCAAGCCACATATGATCAGCGTTCTGAAGAAAAGTAGCACTCACCGGCCAGGAGATATAAACAGCTTTATTTTTCAAAAGTAATCAGGCTTTATATCGGGGGGGCCTGGGAGGGAGAATAGGGAGTCTTTAGAATGACGGGCACTTCGCGCTGTTAGATGTTGCTTCCAGGGGTTCAGATATACACAGTACAGGCACCATTAACTTCTCTTTTATCAACCTGCACACGTTATTACTAGTTATTAAGCAACACATGGGGGAACACAAAAGGAGACAAAAAACATAAAGCAAAAACAAAACCATTTAATCAAACCTGATAGGTATGGTCACTGCTATTTAGTGTATTAGGCACAAAAAAAAATTAGTTTTGGCTTTTTGTTTTTTGTATTCCCCCATGTGTTGCTTAATTACAAGTGAAGTTAATGGCGTGTGTATTGTAAATATCTAAACCTGTGGAAGCGCCGTTTACAAGCGCAAAACAGCCATCAAGACCCCCATCCTTCCCCCCAAGTCCACCAGATGTAAAGTCTGACGACTTTTGAAATATAAAGCTATTTATATCTCCTGGCTGGTGAGTGGTACTTTTCACCAGAAAACCTGACTAGCATACCTAAAAATACATTATAGCTGAGCCACAGAAAAAATAAGAGAAAATGCAATGGAACAGTGTCACCTGCTTGTCATTTCTTCAAAGGTGAATGACCACACTTAAAGCGGTTGTGCCACCATGGAATATATTGCTAATGTTTCTCACATCACGTGAATAAGTGTTTTTGTAAATTACACCCATTAAAAATTATGCCCCATTTAAAAGCTATGTGCCTTTGAAGTATAGTATGGTGCCCCCTGCTGGTAGCGTAACCGTCCGTCCTTTAAACCCTCTCTTCAGATTGTGAATGTGTGATTCCCTCTCTCTGAAGTGTGTGAAGATCCCTCCGGACCATCAGCAGGCCGGCCTGATCTTACGCTGAGAGCTGGTATGTGTCAGGAGCATCTGTGGTGCTGTATGCAGATGCAGAGCTGCCACTAGGAATTTCGGGGCCCCTGATTGCCAAAAGTTTGGGGCCCCCCTGAGATTCCACCCATCCTCCACCCCCTGAGACTCCGCCAAGACTCCATACAGGCTCTGCCTCTACCCTAGATCTGCCTCCACCCAAACATACATTACATATATAGTGAAAAATTGGAACAGCACCAAAAATTACCTCAATTTATGTGCAGAGCTTTCCTAACTAGCAATCCAGATGGTTCCTTACAATAAGGTAAAAAAAAAAAGAAAAACAGCACAAAAAGAAATAGAAAAAAGCGGACTTTATTGCCCAATGAGTGGCCATGCCATTGGGTAATACAGTCCACTTTTTTATATATTTTGTGCTGCTTTTCCTTTTTTTTACACTCTCTCTATTATATATTACACACACACACACTTGAGACTGCTGTGGGCTGAATACACGATAGCTGCATCAGTCACGGTTCTGACAATTCTTGGTGCCAGCACCAATCTGTCCATGGTGTTTCTGGAGAGCTGCAGCTTGCAGATCGCTTCAGGGTGCCCCCTTCCTGATCAACAGCGCTCCAGCATTCAGCCTGCTGAGCGCTCAAACAACCCGGTGCACACTTCCAGTTAGCGGTTCATCACTTCCGGTTAGCGTTATAGAAATGAAGTTGCAACATCATAGGATCAGCGGTGTTAATTCACTCTTATGGCTCCTTTACACGCAGCTACAGGTAACAGGTTTTCCACAGGTAACTTACTGGCTGCAGTGAAATCATGGAGAGATTATCCAATTTGTACACAGCAACAAGATAGAACCATGTCTCCATGATTTCACTGCAGCCAGTAAGTTACCTGTGGAAAACCTGTTACCTGTAGCCGCGTGTAAAGTGGCCATTAGTGTGGTCTTACTTGGTGCGGGTGGGGGAGGACGGGGGGTTCTCAAAGGCGATGGCCGTTTCACACCGCAAGTGGCGCTTTAACAGGCATATAGTCCACCATATGCCTGTTGACTATATGCCTGTTGAAGCGCCACCCCATGAAGAGTGAATAAACACCCGTGATCCTGTGTTGCAACTTTTTTTCTATAACACTAAACACAATAGCTGTATATACATTGGAGAATACAGAATAGAGACAGCTGCTACCTGTATACACAATAGAGATGGCTGTGGACCGTATACACAATGGAGACTGCTGCTGGCTATACATACAATAGAGAATACACAATAGAAACTGCTGCTGGCCATACACAATAGAGAATACACAATAGAGACTACTGCTGACCGTACGCAATAGAGATGGCTGCGAGCCATATAGACAAAATCCCAACAGCTTCCCTCCATCCTGATAGTCTCCCTCCATCCTTCCTCCATCCTGACAGCTTCATTCCATCCTTCCTCCATCCTGACAGCCTCACTTTATCCTTCCTCCATCCTGACAGCCTCCTTCCATCCTTCCTCCATCCCAACAGCCTCACTTCATCCTTGCTCCATCCTGACAGCCTCACTCCATCCTTCCTCCATCGCGATAGCCTCCCTCCATCCCAACAACGTCCCTCCATCCCAACAACCTCCCTCCATACTCCCTCCATCCCAACAGCGTTCCTCCTTCCCGACAGCTTTCCTCCATCCCGACAGCCTCCTTCCATCCTTCCTCCATCCCAACAGCCTCACTTCATCCTCCCTCTATCCTGACGGCCTCCCTCCCTCTTTCCTCCATCCTGACAGCTTCCTTCCATCCTTCCTCCATCCCGACAGCCTCCCTCCATACTTCCTCCATCCCAACAGCGTTCCTCCATCCCAACAGCGTTCCTCCATCCCAACAGCTTCCCTCCATCCCGACAGCCTCTCTCCATCCCGACAGCCTCACTTCATCCTTCCTCCATCCTTCCTCCATCGCAATAGCCTCCCTCCATCCCAACAACGTCTCTCCATCCCAACAGCCTCCCTCCATACTTCCTCCATCCCAACAGCGCTCCTCCATCCCAACAGCCTCCCTCTATCCCAATAGCCTATTCCAGCCTGACAGCCTCCCTCTATCCTTCCTCCATACCGACAGCCTCCTTACATCCTGACTGCATCCCTCCATCCTTCTTCCGTCCTGACAGCCTCCCTATATCCCGACAGCCTCCCTATATCCTGACAGTCTCCCTATATGCCGACAGCCTCTCTATATCCCAACAGACTCCCTCCCTATATCCCGACAGCCTCCCTCCCTATATATGGCCCCCTATTCTGTATACATTGCCCCATCCCTCTCCTGGACCCCCCCATATCTTACCATTGGGGGGAGCTGTGGATGCGGAGCGGGGGTGCCGGAGCCCGGAGGGCACATCTGCAGGACTGGAGCTGCCTGCAGGGGAGTAGCTGCGGGCCTGCGGCAGCTAGCAGTGGGCGCCGCCATGTTCTTTGTGGCCTGCTGCATTCACTAATTGTACAGCCGGTCGGCAGAAGTTGAGACTTCAACAAAGAACATGGCGGCGCCCATCGTTCGCTGCCGCAGCTTCCCTCCGCAACTCCAGGGCCCGGCGGCGGTGATTAATAGAAGGGAGGGCCCTGCAAGACATGGAGGACGGGGCCCGGAGGAGCCTGCTCCAAATGGCCATGCCCCTTGGAGTCACGGCCGGGCCCCCCTGGGCTCAGGGCCCCTGACTCCAGGCAGCGCTGTCATCCCCTGATGGCGGCCCTGTGCAGATTCTCCAGCACAGGACTAGGCTTGTCTTCTCACCCTCCAAATCTGTTATCATGGACACTGCTACCTCCCATACAGCATATACGTAATATCTAAATACCCTGTATTTTCTTTTTCAGCAGCACTTGCTTTTTACTGTGTTTTTGTACAACAGAGTATTTTTACACATTTGTTTGACTGTTTTTTGTGATTCAGTCTTTTGGTGGTGTGAACACTGTCCTACAGTCATGTTCACTGTGTGAATGGTTCATTAGTTTTTGTCTAAATTATTTCTTGTTTCTGCAAGATTGGGGAGTCTCCCACCCTTCCCTTTGAGCCCTGCACATAAAAAGCTGTCTTCTGCAGTCAGTCCAAGTCAGACATTGGACCTGTCTGGATCCTGCTCATTTTAGGTACCAATACGCATGGTCAGGTTTTAAATACATCAGATAGGGCTTCTCTGATACGGGTTACCTTGAAGTTGGTAGGGCAGCTTAATATACATTTTTTGTAAGAAAACGTAACAACTAAATACCCTGTATTTTACTTTTTCAGCAGCACTTGCTTTTTACTGTGTTTTTCTTACAACAGAGTATTTTTACACGTATGTTTGACTGTTTTTTGTGATTCAGTCTTTTGGTGGTGTGAACACTGTCCTACAGACGTGTTCACTGTGTGCATGGTTCATTAGTTTTGTCTTCTCTATGCAGGGAGTTGAAGCAGTGGAGCACACAGGTTGTCAGTACTGGACACAGCATGTGTGATGAGATGTGAATAGTGAGAAATATAAAGCGAGGGACTGACACCGCTCACTGTATTACACTGCTCTGCCATCTGCATCCCTGGCTGTGTATTTCTCATTATTCACATTACAAACTCCTCAAACCTCACTCAATGCCCCAGCACTAAGCCCTGCCTGCTTCACTGATTCACCGTCCCACACTGAGAAGGAGCAAGGCCCGCCCAGAGGATGGGGGGAGACAGCAATACTGTTCTCTGCTCTGTGTCCCACCTCCTCTGGAGGGGGGAGGGGCCCCTGCACACACAGCCAGAGAGGAAGGAACACTGCTGTCCAGGAGCCACATGAGGATAGCATAGGTCAATATCAATTGGTATATACAAGTGCATGTCTATAAGTATGTGTGTGTATATTTGTCAGTGTGTGTATACATGTGTCTGTATATGTGATTAACTCAGGGAGAGGGGTTCTCGGACACCGGAATGGATTGATGGTGGTGACGGGAAAATCACGGGTGGTTGGGTTCCCGATTCCGTGCCCTGGCTGTCATTTCTTAGATGGGGGAAATATTTACAAGGATTAAGAGTATGTGACGCCACCTGTGGATCCCAGTAATTTGGATACCGGCACTGTAGGCCGGCCGCTGAGGTGATGATGGGTGCAGCTCAGTGTGGTACAGCTCTGCACAGATGGAGCTTTACCTCAGGCAGCGGTGATGGATGATGAGGGGATGAGGGGAGTAGTTGTTCTTACCTTTCTGAGGAGGTGATGATGCTCAGGCCCTCCAGGCGCCAGCGGGAAGAAAGACAGAGACCGATTCAACTTCAACTCCACTTTACTGGTATCGGCAGATGTTATAGAGAACACTGTAGAGTCTGGTTTAACGGGTACTAGTTGTTGGTTCAGGGTACCCCTATGGAGTCTCTAGATGTTCCTCGCTGATAGTCTTTCGGGGTCTAAGTCTGACCTTCGCTATTTAACCACCTTTGCAAAGCTCTCTCACCAATTCTTTGGTCTTGTACGGTGAGGCACGGGTTATCCTTGACCAGTACGGACGGGAGCAGCAGGCACACACTATCTCTCCCGCCACCGGAATCCGGACCATTACCCTGGTATTCTTGGACTGATTATGGGCCTGAGGAGTGAGGTACCTTCTTGTGGCACCTACAACTACCCGGTTTTAAAGGGCCCACGGCTCATCGGTTTACAGCCAGGGATTAACCGCTGACCGCCTCGGCTTCTGTGTTGCCGGTGGTTTACCCAGATTAAAGCAGCTGGCTCCAACCGGTGCTGGTTCATCTCCTTCTCCCGGGTCACGCTCCTGGAGGTGGGTGATCCCCCTGTCACTCAGCTGTCAGGTGCGACCTAACTGACTGCCATCCCAGCACCGTCTGACTAAAAATCTCTCTACTTCCTGGTTTTCCACTCTAACCTAGGCTCCACCCCCTTGGCACCTACTGTATGACAGTCCCCCTATTCTAAGGTGGCCTAGTGTTGTGTGTACATTTAGACTCCATAGGTTAAACCCTAAACCCACAGCTACAGAGACACTACATATACTTGTAAGGTGTAATACCTCCCTGTGGCGCCTAGCCATAGGGACGCCACATATGTATATGTGTGTGTTTATATGTGTGTCTGTGTATATATATATGTATATGTATATGTGTGGGTATGTATATGTGTGTATGTATACAGTGCCTACAAGTAGTCTTCAACCCCTGCAGATTTAGCTAGTTGACACATGCGGAATTAACTTGGCATTGTGACATTTGGACTGTAGATCAGCCTGGAAGTGGGAATTGCACTGCATCCAAAAAGATTTTTTTTTTTTTTTTTTTTTTTTAAAGCGTTAAAAGTTAATTCAGAGGGTCATTTATTATTCAACCCCTCAAACCACCAGCATTCTGTTTGGTCCCCCTAAAGTGTTAAGAAGTAGTTTAGGCACAAAGAACAATGAGCTTCACATGTGTGGATTAATTATCTCTTTTGCCAGCCTTTTCTGACTATTTAAGACCCTCCCCAAACTTGTGAACAGCACTCATACATGGTCAACATGGGAAAGACAAAGGAGCATTCCAAGGCCATCAGAGACAAGATCGTGGAGGGTCACAAGGCTGGCAAGGGGTACAAAACCCTTTCCAAGGAGTTGGGCCTACCTGTCTCCACTGTTGGGAACATCATCCGGAAGTGGAAGGCTTATGGAACTACTGTTAGCCTTCCACGGCCTGGACAGCCTTTGAAAGTTTCCTCCCGTGCCGAGGCCAGGCTTGTCCGAAGAGTCAAGGCTAACCCAAGGACAACAAGGAAGGAGCTCGGGGGAAGATCTCATGGCAGTGGGGACATTGGTTTCAGTCAATACCATAAGTAACGTACTCCACCACAATGGTCTCCGTTCCAGACAAGCCCATAAGGTACCTTTACTTTCAAAGCGTCATGTCAAGGCTCGTCTACAGTTTGCTCATGATCACTTGGAGGACTCTGAGACAGACTGGTTCAAGGTTCTATGGTCTGATGAGACCAAGATCGAGATCTTTGGTGCCAACCACACACGTGACGTTTGGAGACTGAATGGCACTGCATATGACCCCAAGAATACCATCCCTACAGTCAAGCATGGTGGTGGCAGCATCATGCTGTGGGGATGTTTCTCAGCCAAGGGGCCTGGCCATCTGGTCCGCATCCATGGGAAGATGGATAGCACGGCCTACCTGGAGATTTTGGCCAAGAACCTCCGCTCCATCAAGGATCTTAAGATGGGTCGTAATTTCATCTTCCAACAAGACAACGACCCAAAGCACACAGCCAAGAAAACCAAGGCCTGGTTCAAGAGGGAAAAAATCAAGGTGTTGGAGTGGCCTAGTCAGTCTCCTGACATTAACCCAATTGAAAACTTGTGGAAGGAGCTCAAGATTAAAGTCCACATGAGACACCCAAAGAACCTAGATAACTTGGAGAAGATCTGCATGGAGGAGTGGGCCAAGATAACTCCAGAGACCTGTGCCGGCCTGATCAGGTCTTATAAAAGACGATTATTAGCTGTAATTGCAAACAAGGGTTATTCCGCAAAATATTAAACCTAGGGGTTGAATAATAATTGACCCACACTTTTATGTTTAAAATTTATTAAAATTCAACTGAGCAACATAACTTTTTGGTTTGTAAGATTTATGCTTCTGTTAATAAATCCTACTCTCGTTTGCAGTTTGAAGGCTCTAACTTGCATCTTATCAAACCACATAAATCAGCAGGGGGTTGAAGACTACTTGTAGGCACTATATATGTCAATGTGTGTGCTCTGAGTCTAATATAGGAGTTATATAGGGCACAGGCTCTAATACAGGAGCTATGTGTGGGCACAAGCTCTAAGACAGGGACTATGTGGGAGTACAGACTGTAATACAGGGGGCTATGTGTGAGCTCTTGGTGTTTTATAGAGGCTATGTGAGCCCTCCAGTTATAATACAGAGGGCCATGTGCAGCCTACTGCTGTATACTGAAGACTGTGTGCGGCCTCCTGCTGTATACTGGGGACTGTATGTGGCCTCCTGCTGTATACTGGGGCTATATGCAGCCTCCAAAAGGACATACCTGCCACTAATAACAGTTAGGGTACCGTCAGACCAGGACACCTCGCCGTAGATATCGCCAGCGACGCACGGGAGCGCGCACGTTTTTGGCGCCCCACCAGTGTCACCGTCGTGTGTTTACACGTGGCGATACCTCCGGCGACGCACCGGCGATGTAACAGGCGGCATCGCCGCTGGGGTGACTACAAACCCCAGTGGCGATCCTGTAACATGAGAGCTTATGGCTCCCATCGCCTGTAACATCGGCGATCGCCATGTTACATGGGGCGATGTGTACACATCACCCCAGAGTTCTCGCCTGGTTTCAGAGCAGGGCTGGGAAACCAGGCAACCACTCAGAGGCGATATTTCGCCTCATTATAGCCCCTTTACACTAGGCGATGCAGCGGCGCTGTCGACGGTGATAGGCCACGCCCCTGCGTCACCTATGTTATCAGCGGCGATATGTCCTGGTGTGACGGTACCCTAAGTGATAAGCTATTGTAAACCTAAAACTATTGCTGACTCTCTCTAACAAATAATGAGAAATACATTGTCATTAGCCTAGCCTTGGAAAATGTCTTTTAAATTGATGTCTACTCCTTATATATTTTGATATTTGTATTCATATCTAGAGATGAGTGAACTTTTCCTGAACATGTTCACGAATTTCAAATTTGGCACTAGTAATGAGCAAACTTTGCTCAAGCATGTTTGCTAATTTGAAATTTAACACAAACAAGGCCTATTTGGTTCGGGTTCAGAAACTCAAGAAATTTTCCAAAAAGTCAGCGAATGCGGATTTGTTCAGTGAGAGATTGGCTTAAAAGAAATATTACTGTTTAATTGATGCTTTTCTCCTGCCTTCTGAAAGTGTAAGATAGGGGGTGGGACATTTTTGATGAGGGGGGGTCTGGAGAGGTCAGAGTAGCGTCAGAATTAATTTTTTTCCCAGCATTTTCTGTGTGGATGTTCCTGGTCTGCAGCCAATCAGGATGCACACAACATCCACAAGTTGAAGACACAAGGGCTTGTGTAAATGTCTGGCATCTTTCATTGGCTACCATAGTTACATGTCGCTAGGGAAAAAGAGGTAGCCATTTGCTGTATTTGCCGTTTTTAGAGTGTTACTAGTTAGAGACATTGCTAATGCCACTCCGTGCTGCTCTTGTCATGTTGCACAATTAGCTAGCTACTTCATCACTTTTCAGCTACAATATGAAGGCTAGAGTGTCCATCAAGACATAGCGATTTTGTACTAAGAACAAGTTCAATTCCTAAATTTGTGTGTGTTGCCAAAGCCGCGTTTTTTGCATACAGGAATAGATTGTCAAATTCTTCAATTTCCCCTAAAAGGCTCTGTTTGCCTTGAAACCTGGGAATCTTAAATCTTTCAGATAACCCTAAAAATGCATTTTTTTGTCTGTAACATGTGAATCTCAAATCCTTCAGTTTCCCCTAAAAAGGCTCTGTTTTGTCTGTAACCTGTGATGCTCTAACTCTTCAGCTTCCCCCAAAAGGCTGTGTTTGGCCTCTAACCTGTAAATCCAAATTCTTCGGTTTACCTTAAAAAGGCTCTGTTTGTCATGTAACCTGTGAATCTCAAACCCTTCAGTTACCCCTAAAAAGGTAATTTTTCGCCTGTAACCTGTGATTGTAAAATCCTTCAGTACCCCTAAATAGGCTCTGTCTGGCCTGTAATCTTGTGAATCTTAAATCTTTCAAATACCACTAAAAATGAATTTTTTTTACCTGTAACCTGTGAATCTCATATCCTACAATTTCCCCTAAAAAGACTGCTTTGCCTGTAGCCTTTGATGCTGTAACTCTTCAGTTTCCCTTAAAAAGGGTTTGTTTGGCCTCTAACCTGTAAATCTAAATCCTTTGGTTTCCCTTAAAAAGGCGCTGTTTGTCATGTAACCTGTAAATCTCAAATCCTTCCGTTTCCCCTAAAAAGGCACTTTTTTGCCTGTAACCTGTAATTCTGAAATTCTTCAGTTTCCTCTATAAAGGCTCTGTTTGGCCTGTATGCTGTGCTTCTGTAATCCTTCAGTTTTCCCTAAAAAGGTAAGTTTGGCATCAAACAAGTGCTTTCTAGATCCAAACCATTGAGTTAAATATATTGAATGCAAAGTGAATGCCTTAAACTATGGAGTCAATATTTTCTTAAAGTATATGTGTATTTCCTATTTTAAACATTATGACTCAGACAGTGTCTCAAAGGCAATCCTAACTCAATTTAAAAAAATTAATAGAATAGTAATTATATACCATTTTCTTGTTATTGACATACTGCATATCAAGGACATATTTTACTATGTCAAGAGCATTTTATAGTTGGATAAATTTCGATAATTAAATGAATTATCTAAAGATGATCCAAGGAGCAGATTCTATTTAATTTTACTTTATTTACACAACCAGTAAAAATTCACATTTTAATACAAATTATTTTCATAAATGTACACATAAAGATATTTGCTAAAATTACTAATGAATACATATCTAATTTGGCAGTTTACTTGAAATTTTCAAAAAATTTTACTTAGCGTTAACATTTTTTGATGTGCATCAAATATTAACATACCGTATATACTCGTGTATAAGCCGACCCGTGTATAAGCCGACCCCCCTACTTTTGCCCCCAAAACCTGGGAAAATCTATTGACTCGCGTATAAGCCGAGGGTGGACCCCAGCACAGGTATACAGCCCCCAGCAGTGGTATACAGGCCCCAGCAGTATGATATACAGCAGGCCCCAGTGGTATATACAGCAGCCCCAGTGGTATTGCAGCCCCTATATACAGCAGCCCCAGTGGTATTGCAGCCTCAGTGGTGTATACAGCAGCCCCTATATACAGCAGCCCCAGTGGTATTGCAGCCCCAGTGGTATTGCAGCCCCTATATACAGCAGCCCCAGTGGTATTGCAGCCCCAGTGGTATTGCAGCCCCTATATACAGCAGCCCCAGTGGTATTGCAGCCCCAGTGGTGTATACAGCAGCCCCTATATACAGCAGCCCCAGTGGTATTGCAGCCCCAGTGGTATTGCAGCCCCTATATACAGCAGCCCCAGTGGTATTGCAGCCCCAGTGGTATTGCAGCCCCTATATACAGCAGCCCCAGTGGTATTGCAGCCCCAGTAATGCAGGGCCCCTATATACAGCAGCCCCAGTGGTATTGCAGCCCCAGTGGTATTGCAGCCCCTATATACAGCAGCCCCAGTGGTATTGCAGCCCCAGTAATGCAGGGCCCCTATATACAGCAGCCCCAGTGGTATTGCAGCCCCAGTGGTATTGCAGCCCCTATATACAGCAGTCCCAGTGGTATTGCAGCCCCAGTGGTATTGCAGCCCCTATATACAGCAGCCCCAGTGGTATTGCAGCCCCAGTAATGCAGGGCCCCTATATACAGCAGCCCCAGTGGTATTGCAGCCCCTATATACAGCAGCCCCAGTGGTATTGCAGCCCCAGTAATGCAGGGCCCCTATATACAGCAGCCCCAGTGGTATTGCAGCCCCTATATACAGCAGCCCCAGTGGTATTGCAGCCCCAGTGGTATTGCAGCCCCTATATACAGCAGCCCCAGTGGTATTGCAGCCCCAGTAATGCAGGGCCCCTATATACAGCAGCCCCAGTGGTAGTATACAGGCAGCCCCAGTAATGCAGGGCCCCCCCCCTCATGCTCCGGTCACCTGTAAAGCAAATTATACTTATCAGTGCCCGCTGCCGTCCGCGCCCGCATCTGCCGACATCCCGATCCTCCGTCTTCATGCATCTTCTTCCTGTTTCCTGTGCACGTCGCCGGTAATGACGTCATTGCCTGCGACGCGCACAGAAGCAGGAAGAAGATGCATGAAGATGGAGGATCGCGATGTTGGCAGATGCGGGCGCGGACGGCAGCGGGAGACTGATAAGTATAACTTGCTTTACAGGTGACCGGAGCATGAGGGGGGGGGCCCTGCATTACTGGGGATGCGGGGGCTGCTTTATACCGCTGTATACAGCAGCCCCCGCACTGACTCGCGTATAAGCCGAGGGGGTACTTTTCAGCCCAATTTTTGGGCTGAAAAACTCGGCTTATACGCGAGTATACACGGTAATTGTGCTTTGAGTCTGACGCCTGTCCATATAAAACACATGGAAAGAAAAAAAATATATTCACAATACACTGACCTGACCTACACCCTCTGTCACTCAGCCCATCCATCTTCTTCAGTCAAGTTACTGGTTGGGTCTTAACTAGGTCATCATCTGCATCTTTAGGCAATCAGCATCTTCCATGTGTCCTGCACTAAGTTACGATGTTATGAGAAGTGGTATGAGCTGCAGCCTGATCAGCACAGGAGATACAAACGATACCGTTTGCCAAGAAATGTTGAAGGTATGGTGGCCATACCAAATAATACAGGTAAGGGTTGTGTGAGTAATATTATAATTTTTTCAAGCCTTTCATGGCCTTGTTGAATCCAGATAAATGAACTGTTTGCTGGATTCATTTGAATTGAATCAAAAAATTCACTGTTAATTAGATTCATCCACATCTATAGCACATATGAGATTGCTACATTACTACTTAAATAGCACAAATTGAATTAAAACCAGTGTTACATGAGGTGGGCTCACATAGTGGTGATTGATCCTCTAAACCAACTAGTCTAAGTGGACAAGTGGACAGCGGGTCAGCAGCCAGGAGAAACATGGTAACATGGACACTAAAAATTAAAAAACAATCTAATATATAAAGCTGAGTGTATGTATTTGTGTGTATGTGTCAAGCACCGCACACTCCACATAGGCATGCACACTCCACGTAGCCACACACTAGTCCAAATAGCCATTCCCCACTTCATAGCTCCACCCCTCTAGTTAATCCCACCCTTTGTTGTGATGTCACAATTGAATGTAAGGTGTGTAAAGCTGGGTGAATAGGAGTTTCCCTGTGCGCTGCACCAAGTACTGATCAAATAAAAAAATCCAAGTATCTTTATTTTCAAAGTCTCTCAATGCATTTTGTGAGGTCCTCCTCACTTCATCAGTAGATACAAGAGACTTTGAAAATAAAGATACTTGGATTAATTTTTTTATTTGATCAGTACTTGGGGCAGCGCACATGGAAACTCCTATTCACCCAGCTTTACACACCTTGGATTACCCAGGAGGTGCAGCAGCCTGTTTTTGCGAGTAATACGTGTTGTGATCTGGCTCAACCCACAAAGGTGAGTGTATCACACACCGAGATACATTTTATAACACAGATAAGACCCTATGTGCGCCATTTCTCCCTCTTTTATAGTGCATCTTTGAAGAAATCACAATTGAATGTAGAAAGTTATCTTATAGCTCCGCCCCTCCAGTTAGCCCCACCCCTTTATTGTGATGTTGTATTGTTAGCTTATAAAATTCCGTGTCATGTCACTCCCTAATCATTTTTGCATGTCCCATAGACACTAATGTCATCACATGCTAAGAGAGCTGTATTACCCCTCATTGAGCAAGACTTATAGAAAGAAGAAATGGAGGCAAGACTTATAGAAATACGTACAGAAAAGGAAGAAAGGGTGGCAAGAGCTCTTTCCTCAAGGGCCATTGAAATGTCTCAGAGGAGAGAAGCAAGACTTGCAGACTTGAGAATAGCTGCTTCCTCAAGTGACACTGAAACATCTCAGCAAAGATAAGCAAGACTTGTAGACATGAGAACAACAGCTGCTTGGGAGCATGGCTATGACACATACACACATACATAACCATATATGGGAAATTTTACCATATATGAGTCTTACGACCCAATATGGGCATTACGCCCAGGCAACACCCCCCACACTCCCAAACCTGCACCCCCCACAAACCTGCACCCCCCAAACCTGACCCCACCAAACCTGCCACCACAAACCAGCCCCCCAAAAAACACCACCAAATCCACCCCCCCAAAAAAAACAGAGTAGTAAAGATGCTAGCTGTAAAAGGAAGTAAATCTGTGATGGAGCCTGTCTTCTACTGTACATCTTTTCTATTATACATGTTATTTTATCTAGAACCAAAACTTACCAAGTACAAGAAAATGTGTCTTCACCCAATGAGTGTTCAAAGACAAATGACTGATATTGACACTGAACGGTCTTTCATAGCCACTGTTCCATGACATTACAAAGGCCATTGTGACATCATCATATTGAAATGAGCACATTACATCACAGAAAGACCAATGCCACAGGTCAAGTCACAAAATCTGCCTGGCTGATAAGATTGAGCTTGACAACAGTTGTAAAGTCTGTATCTATATATATAAACCTGAGTGTATGTGTGTATGTATCACAGCTCCTCCCCCTTGTATAGCCCCACCCCTTCACATAGCTCCACTCCCTCCACTTAGTCCCAGGGCAGAGCTATGTGAAGGGGGCAGGGCATCCATAAGAGGTAGAGTTAAGTAGAGAGGGCATGTCTATGTGGAAGGTGGGCTAATGGAGGGGGCAGTTATGTGAAGAGAGTGGGGCTATGTGAAGGGGCAAAACTATGAGAGAGTGGGACTTTGTGTGGTGGTGGAGCTATGAAGGGGTGGGGCTATGACCATATGTGGGCATTTTGCCCGGGCAACGCCGGGCTGTACAGCTAGTAGTTTAATAAAGTCCAGAAAAAAACAGACAGATGACAGACATCAAGCAGAGTTACAGAACATGACAGACGAACATAACCAGAGCAGCATGGGCAGAGGGCAGTGGAACCGAAGACCTGTGACAGATGGCGAAATAGCAGAAGACCACTGAAGCATAGCATGAATACAGTCAATTGTAAACAGGTAACAGGATTACTGTAGATCGCAGGCAGACGGCAGATATTCTAACAAGTTGAGACAGGTAACAGGATGACTGATGATTGCTAGTAGGCAGGTAGCAGAACTGCTATCCACAGTTAGAAGACAGATGAATTTCAGGAGTAACATGGATGTCTGACAACCTCAGAAACTGCACAAAACTGAAGACAGGCATGAGACAGATGGTCCACGGACCCATGGTGGGTCACAGACTTGACTCCAAAGTTTAACAGAAGCCAAGATGCACCCTAAGAGACCAATTGCACCTTGGTCACTCAGAACTCACTCAAACAGGGTTAGTCTCCATCAAAACTAAGGCCTAGGTGTGAGTCCTAGAAGCCCTCAAATAAGCCAAGGCAGTTAATCAAATTGAAACACAGAAGGCTACATGCTAAACCTAATGTAGAGAGGAGCCCAAACCAGGGACTGGAGCGTAACAGCCGGTTCACACTACAGAGATCTATGATCATTCATTCTAACAAAAACAAACCTGATCCCAGAAGAGATTAATAAGAGATTATTAAGAGTACTGAGAAGTAGGGCTATCATAAATTAATTTATATTGCTGTGGCAGGTCGTCACAATCAATTTTAATAATATACAAGCTGTAAATGTGAATACTTTGGGAGATTTGGCAAAGTAAATATATAAATAAAGTGTGAATTATACCCCAATGTAAATTCATGCTGGTAATAAAAGTAATGAACATTTTCATACAACAGTAAAGCCATACAGAGAAATATTTTACAATTGTTTTAATAAAATAACTTTTGGATAATGCAACATACTGCCATGACTTAAAATGAATATTTTTGTTTAGCAATATACTTATTATCACTTATAATGGCTTTATATTTTGCCTATGACCAAATTACGCCATGATTTGCTAAATTTCAGAACTTTGAGATTTCCATACTCTAACATTTATTTGGGTAATTTTATTACCTCAGTTTAAATGAGTGACAAGACATTTTCATGGTCTGCCTCGGGTGGTTCATTCATTTCAATTATGCCCCATTATCATATTTAGATAGTTTACAAGACTCTTAAAATGTTTGACATAAGGTCAATGCCAATAGTCAGACATTACAAGGAAAAATTTCAGCACTAACTGCAAAATTCTGCTAAATACTATCACAATTTTAAGTGAGTCATTGCTAGAGGGAGCTGAGTTGCTCTGGCAATGATGTGGATAATTAACAAAATACACATGTATTGTACTGTCCTTGAAGTATGCAAAAGGACAAAATGTATTAGAGCTTTAGCCCTTCAACACTGAAATCTAAAACACAATTGTTAGATATAATAAAAAATGTGATAAAGATTAAAGTTTTATTACATTTCTTTTATTAATCTCTGTTATATGGAATATTTATAAGATATATTGCTAAGGTGAAAAACATACCTATTGTTAAATACTAAGAGAAATAATAATGACAAATCATTTTAGATTTTATCATTTTGATTAAAACTGAAACTTTATTTTAAATTCAATGTTTAATGAATGTTTGAACATACCGTATATACTCGTGTATAAGCCGACCCGTGTATAAGCCGACCCCCCTACTTTTGCCCCCAAAACCTGGGAAAATTTATTGACTCGTGTATAAGCCGAGGGTGGACCCCAGCACAGGTATACAGCCCCCATCAGTGTGGTATACAGCAGCCTCCCCAGT
The DNA here is from genome assembly GCA_033576535.1 of Allobates femoralis. Lineage (NCBI taxonomy): Eukaryota > Metazoa > Chordata > Amphibia > Anura > Aromobatidae > Allobates > Allobates femoralis. The sequence continues at coordinate 334,109,090 of JARQOC010000001.1, read as the reverse complement.
GGTATATACAGGCCCCAGCAGTGTTACAGCAGCAGCCCCAGTGGTATATACAGCAGCAGCCCCAGTGGTAGTATACACGCAGCCCCAGTAGTATATACAGCCCCAGTGGTAGTATACAAGCAGCCCCAGTAGTATATACAGCCCCAGTGGTAGTATACAGCCCCAGTGGTAGTATACAGCCCCAGTGGTAGTATACAGCAGCCCCAGTGGTATATACAGCCCCAGTGGTAGTATACAGCCCCAGTGGTAGTATACAGCAGCCCCAGTAGTAGTATACAGCCCCAGTGGTAGTATACAGCAGCCCCAGTGGTATATTCAGCCCCAGTGGTAGTATACAGCAGCCCCAGTGGTATATACAGCCCCAGTGGTAGTATACACGCAGCCCCAGTAGTATATACAGCCCCAGTGGTAGTATACAGCCCCAGTGGTAGTATACAGCAGCCCCAGTAGTAGTATACAGCCCCAGTGGTAGTATACAGCCCCAGTGGTAGTATACAGCAGCCCCAGTGGTATATTCAGCCCCAGTGGTAGTATACAGCCCCAGTGGTAGTATACATACAGCCCCAGTGGTAGTATACAGCCCCAGTGGTAGTATACAGCCCCAGTGGTAGTATACAGCAGCCCCAGTGGTATATTCTGCCCCAGTGGTAGTATACAGCCCCAGTGGTAGTATATAGCCCCAGTGGTAGTATACACACAGCCCCAGTGGTAGTATACAGCAGCCCCAGTGGTATATTCTGCCCCAGTGGTAGTATACAGCCCCAGTGGTAGTATATAGCCCCAGTGGTAGTATACACACAGCCCCAGTGGTAGTATACAGCCCCAGTGGTAGTATACAGCCCCAGTGGTAGTATATAGCCCCAGTGGTAGTATATAGCCCCAGTGGTAGTATACAGGGCCCCAGCAGGGCCCCCCTCATAATTTGGCGCCCCCACCTCCCTTTCTGGGCCCCCCCGCATGCAGCGCTGCGCATATACATTACCTGTCTAGCAGCTGTCACCCTCCGATGGCTGATCGCGGCTCCCGGCTCCGGGCTCCATCTTCCTCGCTGTCTTCCTGCTGTGTGACCGGGGCGCAGCGCGATGACGTCATCGCGACGCCAGCCGGTCACCTGACAATCAGGAAGACAGAGAGGAAGATGGAGCCCGGAGCCGGGAGCCGCGATCAGCCATCGGAGGGTGACAGCTGCTAGACAGGTAATGTATATGCGCAGCGCTGCATGCGGGGGGGCCCAGAAAGGGAGGTGGGGCGCAAAACTTTTTAGGGGGCCGTATTGACTCGCGTATAAGCCGAGGGGGGCACTTTTCAGCCCAATTTTTGGGCTGAAAAACTCGGCTTATACGCGAGTATATACGGTACTTATAAAGCAGTTTACTGGAGTGCATAATGCAAACTTGGGCCTCGATTCATCAATGCTTTGGTCTGTTTTTTTGTTTAGTTTTGTAACTTTGTTTGCATCCAATTTATTATTCAATTTTCACCTTTTTAGAAGCCTAATTATATGTGCTTACCTGTTTTTTCAATTTCATCTTTTTAAAAATTCATAAAAATTAGTACAAATTACAATTTCACTCCAGTCCAATTGGGGGTACAGTAGGAACCCCTGTATCTTGGTAACTGCTTAAGTGTGATTTCTGTGGAAAACATTTGCCTGTAACAGTAATGGGGCTGTGGATTTCACAACTCTGAGGGAGGGGGAGAGCTGGATGAGTGTCGTAACCCTCTCTCTGAGCTGAATATGGACATCAAGGTCATAAAGCTTGGGGACCATTGCTATAAACCATACGTTAGGGTAAGAAACATGTAGCAAAAGTAATGGCACAGTGGGCAACAATTGCCTAATGATATTGGGTCAGTAAGGATATGGCAGCAGCATATGCAGGTTAGTAGGCAGACAGAGCAGGAAATACCAAAAGATACAGAGCCAGTTGTGAAAAACACATACAGAAATTGTAGATGTACCGTCAATCCAGGTCTTGCAGAAAACAAATGGTTAACCCCTTTACGACTAATGACGAGTATACTCGTCATGAAAAGCTGTCAGTTCCCGCATCATGACGAGTATACTCGTCATGGCTTTGAACTGTCACTGCTTCTAAACGAACAGTGACAGTTCAATTCTAACAGCTGTCAGTGACAGCCAAGGGTTAGGGGCAGAGGTGTGGGGACCCTTTTTAGGGGTCCCCACACTCAGAGCGATGTGATCGGTCAGTCAATCTGACCGACCGATCACATCAAGATCGCACAGGGAAATGCTGAATATCAGTGTTTCCCTGTGCGATCGCTGCAGGAGCCGGGCTGTCAGCTGTGCCCGGCTCCTGCACACATCCCCAGCTTGTGTCCACTGATGGGCATCACCCCCCCCCCTCATCCCCCTGACCCCCACTGTGTCTGCCCCCCCTGCTCATCCCCCTGTCCCCCGCTGTGCCTGCCCCCGCTCATTCCCCTGTCCCCTGCTGTGTCTGCCCCCCGCTCATCCCCCTGTCCAGCCAACTGTGTCTGCCCCCCCCCCGCTCATACCCCTGTCCCCCGCTGTGTCTGTTCCCCCCCCGGCTCATCCCCCTGTCCCCCGCTGTTTCTGGCCCCCGCTATCCCCCGTCCCCTGCTTTTTCTGGTCCCCCCCCCCCCGCTATCTCCCATCCCCTGCTTTTTCTGGGCCCCCCCCGCTATCCCCCGTCCCCTGCTGTTTCTGGGCCGCCCCCCGCTGTCCCCGGCCCCCCGCCACCGCAGGTGACCGGTACTCACCTCCTCCTGCCGCCGCCGCCTCCCGCTTGCGTCCTCCTGCCTGCGTCCTCCGGCTTCCTCTCACCGCCGCCCGACGTCTGCAGAGTAAGACCTCCCCCATCCCTGATCTCCCATCCCCCTGCATGGGGATCCCTGATCTCCCATCCCCCTGCATGGGATCCCTGATCCCCCATCCCCCTGCATGGGGATCCCTGATCCCCCATCCCCCTGCATGGGGATCCCTGATCCCCCTGCATGGGGATCCCTGATCCCCCATCCCCCTGCATGGGGATCCCTGATCCCCCTGCATGGGGATCCCTGATCCCCCTGCATGGGGATCCCTGATCCCCCATCCCCCTGCATGGGGATCCCTGATCCCCCTGCATGGGGATCCCTGATCCCCCATCCCCCTGCATGGGGATCCCTGATCCCCCTGCATGGGGATCCCTGATCCCCCATCCCCCTGCATGGGGATCCCTGATCCCCCTGCATGGGGATCCCTGATCCCCCATCCCCCTGCATGGGGATCCCTGATCCCCCATCCCCCTGCATGGGGATCCCTGATCCCCCATCCCCCTGCATGGGGATCCCTGATCCCCCTGCATGGGGATCCCTGATCCCCCATCCCCCTGTATGGGGATCCCTCATCCCCCTGCAGGGGAATCCCTGATCCCCCTGCATGGGGATCCCTCATCCCCCTGCATGGGGATCCCTGATCCCCCATCCCCCTGTATGGGGATCCCTCATCACCCTGCAGGGAATCCCTGATCCCCCTGCATGGGGATCCCTGATCCCCCATCCCCCTGCATGGGGATCCCTGATCCCCCTGCATGGGGATCCCTGATCCCCCTGCATGGGGATCCCTGATCCCCCATCCCCCTGCAGGGGAATCCCTGATCCCCCTGCATGGGGATCCCTGATCCCCCATCCCCCTGCATGGGGATCCCTGATACCCTGCATGGGGATCCCTGATCCCCCATCCACCTGCATGGGGATCCCTGATCCCCCATCCCCCTGCATGGGGATCCCTGATCCCCCATCCCCCTGCATGGGGATCCCTGATCCCCCTGCATGGGGATCCCTGATCCCCCATCCACCTGCATGGGGATCCCTGATCCCCCTGCATGGGGATCCCTGATCCCCCATCCCCCTGCATGGGGATCCCATCGGAAACGATCGAGCGTCGTGGGACCTTCGTTGTGGACTACGTCGGATCTTTTTATAATAAAGATGGAGTCCGAAATTTGTTTGTGTTTTTTTTCTAATAAAAAGATTTTTCTCTGTGTGTATTTATTGACTAATTATCAGAGATTCCTAATGGCGGGTCTAACATTGGCCCAATATTATGAATCTCGGGCTTAGTGCCAGCTGCCAATAAAAAGCTGGCATTAACCCCTTTATTACCCAGTTTGCCACCGGCACCAGGGCAACTGGAAGAGCATGGGTACAGCGCCAGAAAATGGCGCTTCAACGAATGCGCCATTTTCTGGGGCGGCTGCGGGCTGCAATTCGCAGCATAGGGGGCCCAGAACGCTTGGGCCTCTCTATGCTGAGGATTCCAGCCCCCAGCTGCCTAGTTGTACCTGGCTGGGCCAAAAATATGGCGGAGCCCTACGTCATTTTTTTTCTTCTAGAATTAGTTCTAGAAATAAAAAAAAATGGGCTTCGCTGTATTTTTGGTTGCAGCCAGGTACAACAAGGCAGCTGGGGGTTGCTGGCAGTCTGTAGCTGCCAAGTTGTACCTGGCTGGACCAAAAATATGGCGGAGCCCTACGCCATTTTTTTTTTCTAGAATTAGTTCTAGAAATAAAAAAAAATGTGCTTTGCTGTATTTTTGGTTGCAGCCAGGTACAACGAGGCAGCTGGGGGTTGCTGGCAGTCTGTAGCTGCCAAGTTGTACCTGGCTGGACCAAAAATATGGCGGAGCCCTACGTCATTTTTTTTTTTTTCTAGAATTAGTTCTAGAAATAAAAAAAAATGGGCTTCGCTGTATTTTTTGTAGCCAGCCATGTACAACTTGGTAGCTGGCTGACTGGAATCCTCAGCGTGGAGAACCAAATGTTGTGGGTCCCCCGCGCTGCAAATTTCAACCCACAGCCACCCAAGAAAATAGCGCATTCATTAGAGGCGGCATTTTCTGGTGCTGTACCCCAACTCTACCAGTTGCCCTTGTGCTGGTGGCACACGGGTTCTCCATATGCGACATGGTGTCCGCTAACAATTTCAATAGAAAATTAGCTCCAATTGTTAGCGGAAACCGAAATCGAGTATGGAGAGACCCTCCCTGTGTGCCTGAACATTGGAGCTCCCCCACAAGTGACCCCATTTTGGAAACTAGACCCCCGAAGGAACGTATCTAGATGCATAGTGAGCACTTTCAACCCCCAGATGCTTCACAAATTCATCCATAAAAATGAAAAAGCACTTTTTTTTCCACAAAAAAGTTTTTTTCATTTTTACGGATCAATTTGTGAAGCACCTGGGGGTTCAAAGTCATCTAGATATAATCCTTGGGGGGGTCTAGTTTCCAAAATGGGGTCACTTGTGGGGGAGCTCCAATGTTTAGGCACACAGGGGCTCTTTATATCCTACAAGGTGTCCGCTAACAATTCCAATTGTTAGTGGACACCATGTTGCGTATGGAGAGCCCCTGTGTGTCTCCACATTGGACCTCCCCCACAAGTCACCCCATTTTGGAAACTAGACCCCCAAAGGAACGTATCTAGATGCATAGTGAGAACTTTGAACCCCCAGGGGCTTCACAAATTGATCCGTAAAAATGAAAAAAGAAACTTTTTGTGGAAAAAAAAGTGCTTTTTCATTTTTATGGATGAATTTGTGAAGCATCTGGGGGTTCAAAGTGCTCACTATGCATCTAGATACGTTCCTTAGGGGGTCTAGTTTCCAAAATGGGGTCACTTGTGGGGGAGCTCCAATGTGGAGACACACCGGGACCCTCCAAACGCGACATGGTGTTCGCTAACAATTTGAATGGAAAATTAGCTCAATTTGTTAGCGGACACCATGTCGCGTTTGGAGGGTCCCAGTGTGTCTCCACATTGGAGCTCCCCCACAAGTGACCCCATTTTGGAAACTAGACCCCCTAAGGAAGGTATCTAGATGCATAGTGAGCACTTTGAACCCCCAGATGCTTCACAAATTCATCCATAAAAATGAAAAAGCACTTTTTTTCCACAAAAAGTTTATTTTTTCATTTTTACGGATCAATTTGTAAAGCACCTGGGGGTTCAAAGTGCTCACTATGCATCTAGATATGTTCCTTGGGGGGTCTAGTTTCCAAAATGGGGTCACTTGTGGGGGAGCTGCAATGTGGAGACACACGGGGACCATCCAAACGCGACATGGTGTCCGCTAACAATTTGAATGGAAAATGAGCTCAAATTGTTAGCGGACACCATGTCGCATTTGGAGGGTCCCTGTGTGTCTCCACATTGGAGCTCCCCCACAAGTGACCCCGTTTTGGAAACTAGACCCCCAAAGGAACATATCTAGGTACATAATGAGCACTTTGAACCCCCAGATGCTTCACAAATTGATCCGTAATAATGAAAAAATAATTTTTTAGTGGAAAAAAAAGCGCTTTTTCATTTTTACGGATGAATTTCTGAAGCATATGGGGGTTCAAAGTGCTCACTATGCATCTAGATACGTTCCTTGGGGAAACTAGACCCCCTAAGGAAGGTATCTAGATGCATAGTGAGCACTTTTTTTTTCACAAAAAATCTCTTTTTGCCTACATTTTTTTAGTTTCACATGGGCAAAGGGATAAAATACATCCCAAAATTTGTTGGGCAATTTCTCCTGAGTACACCGATACCTCATATGTGGTCATAAACCACTGTTTGGGCGCATGGCAGGGCTCAGAAGTGAAGGAGCGCCATTTCACTTTTTGAACGGAAAATTGGCTCTAAAATTCAAATTGCGCTCCTTCCCTTCCGAGCCCTGCCGTGCACCCAAACAGTGGTTTATGACCACATATGAGGTATCGGTGTACTCAGGAGAAATTGCCCAACAAATTTTAGGATGCATTTTATCCTGTTGCTCATGTGAAAATGAAAAAATTGAGGCTAAAAGAACATTTTTGTTACAAAAATTAAAATGTCCATTTTTTCCTTCAACTTTATTTTAGTTCCTGTGAAGCACCTGAAGGGTTAATAATCTTCTTGAATATAGTTTTGAGTAGCTTGAGGGGTGCAGTTTTTGGAATGGTGTCACTTTTTGGCGTTTTCTGTCATGTACACCCCTCAGAGGGACTTCAAATGTGATGTGGTCACTAAAAAAAATGGTTTTGTAAATTTTGCTGGAAAAATGAATAATTGCTGATGAACTTTGAACCCTTATAACGTCCTACCAAATTTTTTTTTTTCTTCCAAAATTGTGCTGATGTGAAGTAGACATGTGGGAAATGTGATTTATTAACTATTTTGTGTCACATAACGCTCTGGTTTAGCAGAATAAAAATTAAAAATTTGAAAATTGCTAAATTTTCAAAATTTTTGCCAAATTTTTTATTTTTTCACAAATAAACGCAAAAATTATCGACCTAAATTTAATACTAACATGAAGCCCAATATGCCACGAAAAAACAATCTCATAATCGCTAGGATCCGTTGAAGCGTTCCAGAGATATTACCTCATAAAGGGAGAGTGGTCAGAATTACAAAAAATGGTCCGGTCATTAAGCTGCAAAGTGACTCGGTCCTTAAGGGGTTAAAGACAAATTTTTATACAATTTGCAGACAGATGTTCTTTGTCAGCAACAATGTATAGGCAAATTGACAATTTACATGTAGAGAAGACAAAATACAAACAAATCCAAGTTACTTAACTATGTACAAATCATAAGAAATGCGGCAAATAAATTGCAGCAGATACTCTAGATCAGGCCTGTGCAAAATGTAGCTCTCTGGCTATTCCAGTCCAGTCCACGGACCAAGACATCTGAAGGACTGAAACAAGTGGACTGCAAGCCACATTTGGCCCTCTGCTTCAGTACCATCTCTACAATTATGACACACATATCTACCTCTCTGGACCTATTATCACCTTGTTACTAACCAAAATCCCACAATGTCTGTCTGTTATTTCATCCCTTTTTTCTGCTCACATTCTAAAACTGAACACGGACAAAACAGAATTCATCATCTTTCCCCCATCTCACTCTACCACACCATCAGACCTGTCCATCAAAGTCAATGGCTGTTATCTTTCCCCAGTATATGCTCGGTGCCTTGGGGTAATCCTCGACTCTGCCCTCTCCTTCAAGCCACCCATCAATCCCTCTCCACCCTTTGTTGTCTCCAACTCAAAACATTTCCCAGATCCGTACATTCATTGACCAAGAAACTGGCAAAACACTTGTGCATGCCCTCATCATCTCCCATCTGGACTACTGCAACCTCCTACTTTCTGGCCTCCCCTTTAGCACTCTTGCACCTCTCCAATCTATCCTTAACTCTGCTGCCCGACTAATCCACCTGTCTCCCCATTATTCCCCAGCCTCTCCTCTCTGCCGAACCCTTAACTGGCCTCCCATTGCCTATAGGCTCCAGTTCAAAACCCTAACTATGACATACAAAGCTATCCACAACCTGTCCCCTCCATATATCTGTGACGAGTACCTACCTACATGCAAACTGTGATCCTCTCAAGATCTCCTCTATTCCCATCTTTTCTCTACTTCCCAAACACGCATACAAGATTTCTCTCATGCTTCCCCCATACTCTGGAACTCTCTGCCCTAGCATATCAGACTCTCGCCTACGGTGTAAACCTTCAAAAAGAACCTTAAGACTCACCTCTTCTGACAAGCCTACAACCCACAGGAACCCTCAGTTCACCAAACCGATGTACAAACAGCTCTACCCTCTCCTAGTGTATCCTCACCCATCCCTTGTAGACTGTGAGCCCTTGCGGGCAAGGCCCTCTCCCCTCCTGTACCTGTCTGTGCCCTGTATTGGTAAAGATTATTGAACTTGTTTATGTATGCCCTTTTCTCATGTAAAGTACCATGGAATAAAAGGCACTATAATTATAAATAATAATATATAAAAGAGATTATGTGGGGTTCAGAAATATATAATGTAAAAACATCAGGGAGGAATTTAATTGGCTCCAAATTTATTGTGCAACAGAACGACCCTAAACATAGTACATAACAATAGCATTTAAAACTATCTTCCTGTTTCCATATAAGATGTGTGTTTTACCAAGTTGTTTGGAACAACCTCCCTGACACATTTCTGCTGTTTTGTGTGCAAATATGATAAAGAGTGCCTTCATGAGCCTGAAACGCATAACATTGTGTAACACTCATCATGAATATACCTCCCATGTAGTTGCATTGAATGTAACTTGCATTAAACCCCCATTAATGAGAAGCTGGATTGCCTCTTTCTTGGATTCCTGTGAGTAAACAGTTTAATTAAAAAACACACACAGACAAACCCTTCATCTAATATATAAAGCTGAATGTGTGTATGTGTGTGTGTATGTGTGTATATCCGGGATTGGCATCTACATCGTCGCAACTACAGCTACACAAATTTGCACAGTCACACGTCTGGACCCTGGGAGCGTTATAGGCTATGTTGTGAGGCGAAATTTTAACCATGCGCGTTCCAGTTCACAAAACAATTTTGCCCCTATCTATATAATGGGGAAAAAGTGCATGGAAAAGTATTGGAGGAAAATCGACAGCTGTCAGCTATAGAGACAACATTTTGCACAGTCACACGTCTGGACCCCAGGAGCGTCATAGGCTATATTGGGAGACGAAATTTTAACCCTGCGCATTCCAATTCACCAAACAATTTTGCCCCTATCTATATAATGGGGAAAAAGTGACAGTTACCAGATGACAGTTGTGAATGAGAGGGGCTTAATGATAGCACCAAAGACTAACAGCACATACCAGCATATAGTCACTAAGATGGGGCCCCAACATGAGATATTCACCATGCACGGGGACATGTATACACACCACACGCACACAAAGAGTAACAGCAAGTGCATAGTCGCTAAAGTGCAGCACCAACATAGGATACTCACCACGCACCCGAACAAACACACACACACCACAAAGAGACACACACAACACAGAGACACACACCTCCCCCAAGGACACACACACACTCTATAGCGACACATGCACTCACCCCACAGGGACACACACACACCACAAAGAGACACACATAACACAGACACACACACCACACAGACCCCCCCCACAGGGACACACACACATAGCCACCCTATAGGGACACATGCACTCACCCCACAGGGACGCACACACACCACAAAGAGACACACACAACACAGATACACACACACACACCACACAGACCCCCCCCACAGGGACACACACACATACACTCCCTATAGGGACACATGCACTCACCCCACAGGGACACACACACCACAAAGAGACACACAACAGAGACACACACCACACAGACCCCCCAACACAGGGACACACACATACACACCCTATAGGGGCACATGCACACACCCCACAGGGACACACACACACCACAAAGAGACACACACAACACAGATACACACACACCACACACACCCCCCCCACAGGGACACACACATACACTCCCTATAGGGACACACACACCACACAGACAAACACAGATGTGCACAAATCACCTCACACAACTCGCCTCATCGTGCTATCTTTATTTTCCAAACATAAACATCTGATTAAAAACAGCCAATGTGCAACACATGTGCCATATAGGGAATTAATTGTAAAATATAAAAAAAAATATAAAAAAGGGGGGGGGACAAAATATATATAGGGAATTAAGGCAGATGTCAGTCACATGAGCCGTCTATTATGTGTATGTGTGAGGTAACATATACTGCCCGGCCAGGGGGAGGGATTACTGTTGGCTGGAGATTTATTAGGCTGCCTATAGCAATCAGTCACAGCTCACCTTCTATTTTCCGACAGGTCATTAATATGACATATTCAAATTCAATGTTGTTATAGCTAACAGCAGTTATTTATTAACCCGGGCATAGCCGGGTACTACAGCTATCTAATATATAAAGCTGAATGTGTGTATGTGTGTGTGTATATCCGGGATTGGCATCTACACCGTCGCAGCTACAGCCGCAAAATTTTGCAGAGTCACACGTGTGGACCCCGAGAGCGTCATAGGCTATGTTGTGAGGCGAAATTTTAACCCTGCGCGTTCCAGTTCACCAAACAATTTTGCCCCTATCTACATAATGGGAAAAAAGGGAAAGGAAACGTGTGGGAGGAAAATCGACAGCTGTCAGCTATAGAGACAAAATATTGCACAGTCACACGTCTGGACCCCAGGAGCGTCATAGGCTATGTTGTGAGGCGAAATTTTAACCCTGTGCATTCCAATTCACCAAATAATTTTGCCCCTATCGACATAATGGGGAAAAAGTGACAGTTACCAGTTGACAGTTGTGAATGAGAGGGGCTTAATGATAGCACCAAAGACTAACAAACAGCACATACCAGCATATAGTCACTAAGGTGGGGCCCCAACATGAGATATTCACCACACACAGGGACATGTATATACACCACACGCACACAAAGAGTAACAGCAATTGTATAGTCGCTAAAGTGCAGCACCAACATTGGATACTCACCACGCACCCGAACAAACACACACCACAAAGAGACACACAACACAGAGACACACACACACACACCCCCAAGGGGACACACACACACTCTATAGCGACACATGCACTCACCCCACAGGGACACACACACCACAAAGAGACACACATAACACAGACACACACCACACAGACCCCCCCACAGGAACACACACACATAGCCACCCTATAGGGACACATGCACTCACCCCACAGGGACACACACCACGAAGAGACACACACACACCACACAGACCCCCCCACAGGGACACACACACATACACACCCTATATGGACACATGCACTCACCCCTCAGGGACACACACACCACAAAGGGACACACACAACACAGACACACACACCCCACACAGACACCCCCCACTAAGATGGGGCCCCAACATGAGATATTCACCATGCACGGGGACATGTATACACACCACACGCACACAAAGAGTAACAGCAAGTGCATAGTCGCTAAAGTGCAGCACCAACATAGGATACTCACCACGCACCCGAACAAACACACACACACCACAAAGAGACACACACAACACAGAGACACACACCTCCCCCAAGGACACACACACACTCTATAGCGACACATGCACTCACCCCACAGGGACACACACACACACCACAAAGAGACACACACAACACAGATACACACACACACCACAGACCCCCACACAGGGGCACACACACATACACACCCTATAGGGACACATGCACTCACCCCACAGGGACACACACACCACAAAGAGACACACACAACAGAGACACACACCACACAGACCCCCCCACTGGGACACACACATACACACCCTATAGGGGCACTTGCACTCACCCCACAGGGACACACACACACCACAAAGAGACACACACAACAGAGACACATACCACACAGACCCCATCCCACAGGGACACACACATCCACACCCCGGGGACACACACACCACACAGACAGACACAGATGTGCACAAATCACCTCACACAACTCGCCTCATACGTGTGCTATCTTTATTTTCCAAACATAAACATCTGATTAAAAACAGCCAATGTGCAACACATGTGCCATATAGGGAATTAAGGCAAATGTCAGTCACATGAGCTGTCTATTATGTGTATGTGTGAGGTAACATATACTGCCCGGCCAGGGGGAGGGTTTACTGTTGGCTGGAGATTTATTAGGCTGCCTATAGCAATCAATCACAGCTCAGCTTCTATTTTCCTACAGGTCATTAATATGACATATTCAAATTCTATTTTGTTATAGCTAACAGCAGTTATTTATTAACCCGGGCGTAGCCGGGTACTACAGCTAGTTTTAAATAAACCACATAGACAATCCTCTTCTATCCATTTATTAACCCCAAACAAACCTTCCAACTATGATCCACAGCAATGTCCTGTGAAGCACACTTGGCACACAATACACAGTATAAGGTGCACCACAGACTACCACACAGTATGATTCCATCACAGGCCATTATATAAAGTTTACTTTCCACCAAACCCACTTTACAGTATGGTGACTTCACATCCCTCATATAGTGAGATATCCTTTGTAACTACCCCATACAGTATGATTGTCATCACAGCACCTAACATAGTATAATGTAACCCATAGCCCACCACACAGTATAATGTCCATCACAGCCAACCTACACAGTATAATGTCCACTATAGCCACCCCACACAGTATGATAGATCCCACATAAATTATTAAGATCATCTTTAGCGCCTGTACAGCCGTTTATATAATATGATTGTCCACTTTACAGCCCCTTATATAGAATGATGGTCCATCTCACATGCTCTATATAAGGGGTGCACATTTCCATACTGAATCAATCCCAAGAGCCACAACTTTTAGAGGGATACTTACTTACATGAATACATCAACAGAACAACCATCATTACATTAATACATAACTGGAAGAAAACCAATTTTTAAGTATTTGAAAGGGATTTGGAGAGCTTCTGCTAAGTTTCTGCTCAAAAAAATCTAATGAACATACGCTAACTTAAACTGAGGTTTTGAAGCAGAAACTCACCAAATCCTCCTCATAAAAATACTTCATACTTAGTGAATTGAGAATAAGCTTTAACATAGCCATGTAAAATTTTATGGATTGCTACATGTGTAGAAGATCAGAACCACTGTCATTACTTTAGTATGGCATAATAAACACCATCAGTACACAAATGCAGCATCAGAACCACAATCAATAAATTAATACAATGCCAGAAAAATTGTCAGTACATGAATTCAGCATTATATCTATTGTCAATACATTCCTGCAGTATCAGAACCACCATCAGTACTAGAATGCAGCATAAGAACCACTACCAGTAAATGAGTGCAGCGCCAGAACCATCATTGCATGAATGCAGTATGAGAGCTACAGTCAGTACATTAGTGCGGAGCCAGAACAACCATCAGTGCACAAACACAGCACCAGAGTCACCATCAGTGCATAAATGAATACAGGACCAAAAATAGTCAGTACATGAATGCAGCATCAGAACCATCATCAGCCCATGTAAGCTGCACAATGCATAGTGCAACAAAAAAGTGTAATGTCATATTAGCCCCAGACATGTATTGTTTGCACCAACAATTCCCAGTATGTTCATAACAATGGTAAGGAGATAATGGGAGTTGTTGCTACCAGACATCATCAGACTGTGGACAATATAGGAAACACAATACTAATGAGATTCAGGTAGGATCAAAAATAGACATTTATATCCTGGTACTTTATAGGTAACATCTTCTCTGATATGAGTCATTTATATTCCTTTTGTCTCCAAGTAGTAAAACGCCATGAGGAGTTTCACATTCAGAGCTCATCTCTGCAAACTTCCCTCTCCTCTGTCTTCAGCTGCACATTCCAACATAGTGCCCTTAAAAATAAATATATATAATTTTACAGACCAATAAATAAAATATGTCATATGCTGCGACCTTAAATAAAAAACTGGCCCTCTGTGCTTTCTGCAGAAAATATCTCTGACACTGCCTCTCTTCATAATGTTTTCCTACACAGCCAGTCTCCATAATATTTCCCCTATACTGCCCCTATCCATTCTGTCTCCCCACACTGTTTCTCTCCATTATGTCCCCCCACACTGCCCAACTTCATAATCTTCCCACCACACTTCTCTCCTTAATGTTTCCTCAAACTGCCCCTCTCCATATTATAACTCGTATTATAATGGTTCCTCACATAGCTATGCTCCATATTATTCCGCACACACTGCTCCTCTCCATAAAAAAATCTTTCTCCATAATATTCCCCCACACAGCCACTTTGCCTTGTGTTCCCCCACGCATATGCTCTCCATACTGTCCCCCCACACACTGCCCCTTTCTGTATTGTAGCATACACTAAGCATCTACATACTATCCCCCAATATTTCCACTCCCCCCAAACTGCAGATTACCACTGACCCTCACTAAACTGTGCCCCCTTTAACAATCCACCCATTTTTCACATATAATAGCTTCCCAGTAGCCCCAATCCTCCTCTATCCTGCTAATGACACATTTATTCTTCAGCTTCTTCCCTGAGCGCTTACCACAACCACAGTCCCAGATTCCTCTGCAGCGTAAGCAGCAGCGTGATGCCATCAGGACCATACTGACTATAGCGCGCTTCTCTGTTCTGCACTGGTCTGCCTCAGCAGACATAAGGGAATGCCACAGCATGTCATGATAAGTGATAGAGCATATGGCTCCATGCTCCATCACAAATTTTAACAGTACCAGCATCAGGATACTGGCAACAACGACCAGGTGGCATTTTGCCAAAATTTCCAGATGGCCAGTAATGTCCTGCTCATTATCCTGAAATTACCATAAAAAAGCTGCTGCATTCTCTGCATAGGCTGCAAGATATTTTAAAGGACATATCCAGGATAAAAAAATGCCTAAGTACTAACAGGCAGGTAGCTGCACCTATTTGCCAGTTGTGCCCGTTACCAGTGTTGTTTATCCCCAACAGAGCGGTCACAGACAAATCCTGCCGGTGACAGCATGGTGGGGTAGACAGGGCAGAGCATAAGAATGGCGGCTTTTTTCAGCTCTGGTCTGTGAACGTGGGTGCATAGCCAATGGCACGCTGATTGACAGTCGGATTTTTGTTACCTGAGAACCTGCCCCCTAGGTAGTAGTGACATTAGCGGAAGCTGAAATTTGCAGTCTGTGACCATTCTGTGTTGGTGGTTACTGATGCCAGGCAGAACAGGCAGGTAGGTGCCAGCTACCTTCCTGTTAGTACTTAAGCAGTATCTTTTCTTTTTTTATCCCAGATAAGCCCCCACAGTCACCCATTAGGTCATGTCAGTCTTCTGTAACTAATGTAATCTCATGCAATGTGGAAAAAAGCATCAGACTTTTTTTGACAATTCACGTGAATCACTTGCAAATTGTTCAAACTCATAAAATTGAACTCAAATTAAATGTGCATCAAGTAGATTTGTTTATCTCTAATTATGCTTAGTGGCAAAGTAAGTCTTTTTTTTTTCTTTGTTGCACTGACATAAATTACTGGTAGTTGTACAACTGTAAATTTCTTGGACATGTAAGTAATAATTTATGTATTTTAACTGCAAGCCTCACAGCTTTTTTTTGCATTTTTCGTGCTTTTCTAAACCAAAACATGATGACAAAATCATAAAATTTATTGCATTACTCTATTCTCCCAGCAAGGCATTATGAAAGAAAATATAACAACAAAATGGAGTTAATTGCATAACTCATGACACATCACATACTTTTCACTGTTAAGATCTAGAGGAACAGTTTATGTTTAGCTACATTATTAATGTACGTTATTCTCTTTGATGATCCTTTATATAAACTAAAGCAACTATAGAAGTTCCTAGTCCCTTGATAATTGGACCAATTTATAAGATGTTCTTATCCATTTCTTAGGTAAATTAGACAAAAGTCTTTCTATTTTGCATCCTTATTTGTAGTTGTTCCCATTTAAACTTTTTCATTAATGTTTACTGAAAGAGAAAGAAAAAAAATCACTTTGATCTGTGTAATGTAATGTTCTAAGTATGCCTCTTAATTCCTATGAATAATGCAACCATAGTCTGCTAGCAGTATCTCAGTCATTAAAGGGAACCTGCCAGTCAATTCAAGCTGCCTAAAATATGAACAATATGAATCAGAGTCTGATATAGCACGAACATCTACTCTAGTGCCACCTCTGACCAGGTGAATAAGTCGCTCCCATATGTGTATTACTAGTAGACTTATCAATCAACTAATGTTGCACTGCAAAAAGCTAGTGGTGTCAGCACTAGATAAGTGCAGTTCTGACATGTAAGGCTGGTTTCACACTACCAGTTTTTGGTATCCATGTGAGTTCAGCTGAAACTGGATGAACCCACCTCTTTTATTAGCCCCATTGATTTTCGATGAGGCTGCAGGAACTTACGGCTGCATCCAGTTCTTTATGGTTCCCCCCTGATCCAGGTGTCCACGTTTGTTTCACAGAGACTAGAAATGCATTATGGTGTTCGTTTTAGAACCGAGAAACACCCGGATCCAGTGCAATGCCAGGTAAATTATAACAGTGCTCTATGGTACCTGGATTCAGCAGAATCCAGATCCCACTGGATCTGTGTTTTTTTTAGCTAAGTATGCCCAGAACCGAGTTTAAAATGCCCACAAAACACCCACAAGGAGGCATGTCATTTTCCACCGGATCCAGCTAAACAAAGTACACAACCTGATGCAGCAGGATGCTCATGCATAGGTATTATCACTGATTTGTGTGACGGATCAGTGATAATACCGGTGTGGGTGCATCAAGTTGCATCACGATAAACAATTGCAGGGGAATCTGGGGGATGCATGTTTTACCCGCATTCCCCAGATTCCAAAAACCGGTAGTGTGAAGCCAGCCTTATTCATTGCAACTCAAATGCATTGTAATGGATTAGGCTGCATACTCACGGTCAGTAGACACTATGTCATGGACGCAGCGTCTTGGTGCTGTTTCCAAAATGCTGCATAGTACAATATCAGCATAGTGAATGGGATTTTAAGAAACTTAACCAATTTGCAGCATTCTTTGAGCTGCAGTGCAGGTTGCCGGCATTCCGCTCTTCCGCAGCATGTTCATTTCATGCTGCGGAGTCGAAGAAGCTGCATTCGGGTGACTGCAGGGAGAAGCTGCCCCACACCCATTTTACATGGTGAGTACAGGGCAGCTGCGGTCTCCCTGCGGGCACTCGCGGCTTCACTCAGGTCCGGAGGAGCTGCATCCATACCCTTATAAGAGCAATCAGAGTAGTAAAAAGTAATGTTCAACATAGGGACTATGTAAAAAACTAAAAAAAATGTAAAAAAAAGTAAACATGTTTTAAAAAACACAAATAAAGAGCGAAATAATATGCAACCTTATAAAACACATTTTACGTTAAAAATAAAAAAGTACACATATTTGCTATCAATGCATCCAGAATTAGTTATAGAAATATAACAATTGTTAACCCCTTATATGAACCATTTAAAAAGAAACGACCAAACTCTATGATTCTTCATCATACCGCCCAAATAAATGGAATGTACTGCGATCAAAAAGTGACTTGTAAATTAAAACTGTATCTCTAAAACGTCATCTTGTCCTGCAAAAATAATCCATGGCATAGCTCCATCAGCAAATAATTTAACACCTTCACCACCCAGCCTGTTTTGACCTTACTAACTTAGCCATTTTTTGCAATTTCGACCAGTGTCCCTTTAAGAGTTAATAACTCTGTATTGCTTCAATGAATCCAAGCGATTCTGAGATTCTTTTTTTATGACATATTGGGCTTCATGTAAGTGCTAAATTTAGGTCAATAATTTTTGTTTTTATTTGTGAAAAAATTGGAAATTTGGCAAAAATTTGGAAAATGTAGCAATTTTCAAACTTTTTATTTTTATTCTGTTAAACCAGAGAGTTATGTGACACAAAATAGTTAATAATTAACATTTACAACATGTGTACTTTAGTGATGAGCGAGTACTAAAATGCTCGGGTGCTCGAAGCTCGGGCCGAGCATCCCGAGATACTCGTGTACTCGGCCCGAGTAACGAGCCCAATGTTATCCTATGGGAGACACGAGTATTTTTATGAAATGACTGCCGGCTGCCTGGAAAAACCCTAAAAATGTCACAAAAGTCTCAGAAGAGTGCTGAAATGACATGGCAACACCATGGGGAAGACCCCTGGAAGCATTTCTCACTCAAAAGTCACAGCTGTGAACAATGTTGTCCGAGTTTCACGCCAATTTTACAGAGTGTCCAGAAAACCTTCCAAAATGACACCAAAATGAATATTTAGGGTGGAAATGTTAAGGGCTCATACCCAATAGTGAGATACAGCTGGTGTATGTTACTTTTTGTGATTACATGAAAGATTTTACGTGAAAACATTGTGCGGCACTCCGATGACCCTGACAAGAGACGTACATGAAGCCCTGTCTAGAAATAATGTGCCCATTTTGAAGAACTGGGTCTATTGTAGTATCTTCCTTTGCCAGGGCAGTCCAAAATTGGGAGGTTCACCAATGCCCCTGGATACAGACATGCAGGATGGCCTGTAAACAAGAACTGGGTGTATTGTAGTATAGCCCATTGGCCAGGGCAGCCAAAAATTGGGAGGTTCAACAATGACCCATGCTTACAGACATGTAGTAGGGCCTGTAACCCTCAAGTGGGTGTATTGTAGTATAGCCCTTTGGTCAGGGCAGCCAAAAATTGGGAGGTTCAACAATGACCCATGCTTACAGACATGTAGTAGGGCCTGTAACCCTCAAGTGGGTGTATTGTAGTATAGCCCTTTGGCCAGGGCAGCCAAAAATTGGGAGGTTCAACAATGACCCATGCTTACAGACATGTAGTAGGGCCTGTAACCCTCAAGTGGGTGTATTGTAGTATAGCCCTTTGGCCAGGGCAGCCAAAAATTGGGAGGTTCAACAATGACCCATGCATACAGACATGTAGTAGGGCCTGTAACCCTCAAGTGGGTGTATTGTAGTATAGCCCTTTGGTCAGGGTAGACAAAAATTGGGAGGTTCAACAATGACCCATGCTTACAGACATGTAGTAGGGCCTGTAACCCTCAAGTGGGTGTATTGTAGTATAGCCCTTTGGTCAGGGCAGCCAAAAATTGTGAGGCTCCTCTTTGTCCCTGGATGGAGACGTGCAGGAGGGCCTGTTAAGAAGAACTGGGTGTATTGTAGTAGAGCCCTTTGGTCAGGGCAGCCAAAAATTGGGAGGTTCAACAATGACCCATGCATACAGACATGTAGTAGGGCCTGTAACCCTCAAGTGGGTGTATTGTAGTATAGCCCTTTGGTCAGGGTAGACAAAAATTGGGAGGTTCAACAATGACCCATGCTTACAGACATGTAGTAGGGCCTGTAACCCTCAAGTGGGTGTATTGTAGTATAGCCCTTTGGTCAGGGCAGCCAAAAATTGGGAGGTTCAACAATGACCCATGCATACAGACATGTAGTAGGGCCTGTAACCCTCAAGTGGGTGTATTGTAGTAGAGCCCTTTGGTCAGGGCAGCCAAAAATTGGGAGGTTCAACAATGACCCATGCATACAGACATGTAGTAGGGCCTGTAACCCTCAAGTGGGTGTATTGTAGTAGAGCCCTTTGGTCAGGGCAGCCAAAAATTGGGAGGTTCAACAATGACCCATGCATACAGACATGTAGTAGGGCCTGTAACCCTCAAGTGGGTGTATTGTAGTAGAGCCCTTAGGTCAGGGCAGCCAAAAATTGTGAGGCTCCTCTTTGTCCCTGGATGGAGACGTGCAGGAGGGCCTGTTAAGAAGAACTGGGTGTATTGTAGTAGAGCCCTTTGGTCAGGGCAGCCAAAAATTGGGAGGTTCAACAATGACCTATGCATTCAGACATGTAGTAGGGCCTGTAACCCTCAAGTGGGTATATTGTAGTATAGCCCTTTGGTCAGGGCAGCCAAAAATTGGGAGGTTCAACAATGACCCATGCTTACAGACATGTAGTAGGGCCTGTAACCCTCAAGTGGGTGTATTTTAGCCTAGGCCTTTGGCCAGGGCAGCCAAAAATTGGGAGGTTCAACAATGACCCATGCTTACAGACATGTAGTAGGGCCTGTAACCCTCAAGTGGGTGTATTTTAGCCTAGGCCTTTGGCCAGGGCAGCCAAAAATTGGGAGGTTCAACAATGACCCATGCATACAGACATGTAGTAGGGCCTGTAACCCTCAAGTGGGTGTATTGTAGTAGAGCCCTTAGGTCAGGGCAGCCAAAAATTGTGAGGCTCCTCTTTGTCCCTGGATGGAGACGTGCAGGAGGGCCTGTTAAGAAGAACAGGGTGTATTGTAGTGTAGCCCTTTTGTCAGGGCAGCCAAAAATTTGGAGGCTCCTCTTTGTCCCTGGATAGAGACGTGTAGGATTACCTAAAAATATTTTCCCATTGAAAAGGAGCGGGTCTCCTGTCGTTGTAATGCCCATTCTAACAGAATGGGCTAAAAAATTTACCACTGTGCGTATACCTCAAACAAGAGCCTAACTATTCTAACGCTCATCATGGTGTCACATGAGGAGAAGGAGTAGGAGTCCAGCGATTAGCCAAAGTACGGAAGTGTGTACCCATTGGTGAGTGGAGGTACATGTCAAATTCAAATAACAAAATAAAATTCAGTTGTCATTTGCTGGTGGTGTGGTGAAGTCTGGCCCAATCCAACCCTTGTTCATCTTGATCAGAGTGAGCCTGTCCGCATTTTCAGTTGACAGGCGGGTGCGTTTATCAGTGATGATTCCACCTGCTGCACCGAAAACACGCTCTGATAAAACGCTAGCGGCAGGGCAGGCCAGGACTTCCAAGGCGTAGAGAGCCAATTCATGCCACGTGTCGAGCTTGGAGACCCAATAATTGAAAGGCACCGATGAATCTCGCAGTACAGTTGTTCGATCTGCAAGGTACTCCTTCAGCATCTGCCCGAACTTAGCATTTCTGGTGGCACTACCCCGCACCTCAGGGGCTGTGGTACGTGAGGGGCTGAGAAAACTGTCCCACATCGTAAAGACAGTTCCCCTGCCTCTGGCGGATTGGACTTGTGCCCCTCTCGGCCGTACGCCTTGGTTGTCCATCGAATCCTGACCTATGCCGCTAGCGTTTTGTGAGGGGAAGGATTTCACAACTTCCGTGACTATGGCCCTCTGGAACTGCAGCATTTTGGCTGACCTCTCCGCCTCAGGAATGAGAGACATAAAGTTCTCCTTGTAGCGTGGGTCTAAGAGTGTTGCCAACCAGTACTGATTGTCGGCCAAGATGTTCTGAACGCGAGGGTCACGAGACAGGCAGCTTACCATAAAGTCAGCCATGTGCGCCAGACTCTTAACAGCCATCACATCAGTATCCAGACCAACACGATGACTGAACATGCTGTCCTCCTCCTCCTCCTCCTCCTCATCTCCCCTGTCCTCTGGCCAGCCACGCTGAATCGAGGGTATGACTGGTGTGCATGTCATATCCCCAATTTGGCCTGAGAGTTGCTCCATGTCTTCATCCTCCTCCTCCTCCTCCTCCTCGTCATAGTCCTCCACTACACGTTGTGATGACATGAGGCTGGGCTGTGTGTTTTCACCCACACCCACTACAGTTTCTTGCTCTAAGTCATCGCGCTCTGCCTGCAATGCATCCTCTTTTATTTTCAGCAGAGACCGTTTTAGAAGGCAGAGTAGTGGTATGGTGACGCTAATAATGGCGTCATCACCGCTCACCATCTTGGTGGAGTCCTCAAAGTTTTGGAGGACGGTGCATAGGTCCGACATCCATCTCCACTCCTCAGGTGTTATGTGTGGAGTTTGACCCATTTCCCGACGGCTTAGGTGATGCAGGTAGTCCACAACTGCCCTCTTCTGCTCACATATCCTGACCAACATGTGCAGCGTTGAATTCCAACGCGTGGGGACATCACACACCAGTCTGTGGGCCGGAAGACGCAAACGGCGCTGAAAGCTTGCAAGGCCGGCTGAAGCAGCAGGTGACTTGCGAAAATGTGCAGACAGACGCCGAACTTTTACCAGCAGGTCAGACACCTCCGGGTATGACTTCACAAACCTCTGAACCACCAGGTTGAGCACATGGGCCACGCATGGAACATGCGTCAGCTGCCCTCGCCTCAAAGCTGCCACCAGGTTCCGGCCATTGTCACACACGACCTTTCCTGGCTTTAGGTTCAGAGGTGTGAGCCAGTGATCTGCCTGCTGTTTCAGAGCTGTCCACACCTCTTCTGCATTGTGGGGTTTGTCACCTATGCAGACTAGCTTCAGCACAGCCTGTTTCCGCTTTGCAGAGGCAGTGCTGCAGTGCTTCCAGCTTGGGACTGGTGTGGAGGGTACAGTGGATGAGGATGCGCAGGTGGAGGAGGAGGAGGCTGAAGAGCATGACATTCCGGAGCTGTAGAGTGTCGGTGAAACCATGACAGAGGTAGGGCCTGCTATCCTTGGTGTGGGAAGGACGTGTTCCGTCCCTCGCTCAGACTGGGTCCCAGCCTCCACAATATTAATCCAGTGTGCCGTCAGGGAGATGTAGCGGCCTTGCCCACAAGCACTTGTCCACGTGTCTGTGGTTAGGTGGACTTTGGCTGAAACAGCATTGTTCAGGGCACGTGTGATGGTGTTGGACACGTGGTTATGCAATGCGGGGACGGCACATCTGGAGAAATAGTGTCGGCTGGGGACCGAGTAACGTGGGACAGCAGCCGCCATCAGGTCGCGGAATGCGTCTGTCTCCACCAGACGGAAAGGCAACATTTCTAGCGCTATGAGTCGCGAAATGTGAGCATTGAGGACTGTGGCATGTGGGGCATTGGCAGCGTATTTGCGCCTGCGTTCAAATGTTTGCTGAATGGATAATTGAACGCTGCGCTGGGACAAGGACGTGCTTGATGGTGGCGTAATTTGTGCTTCAGCAACTTCAGGTGCAGGACCGGAGGCTTGTTCGCGGCCAGCATGGACAGGGGATTGGCTTGCATGCACAACAGCCGAAGACCTAGCAGTGACATCAGCACGCACCGCTCCTCGACTCTGTGGTACTTCCCACAAAGTCGGGTGCTTGGCTGACATGTGCCTGATCATGCTGGTGGTGGTCAGGCTGCTAGTTTTCGTACCCCTGCTGATAGTGGCATGGCAGGTGTGGCAAATGGCCTTTTTAGAGTCTTCTGGAGCCAACTTAAAAAACTCCCAGACTCGGGAAGACCGAACATTTGCACAGGCACCTTGAGTCGTGTTGTTGTTCCGGGGAACGGTTGCCTGCCTTCTGCCTGCGGACGCACCCCTGCTTCGTACTGGCTGTTGTGATGCTACGCCTCCCTCCCCCTGTGCACTGCTGTCCTCGCTCTGCATATCCTCCTGCCATGTAGGGTCAGCTACTGGATCATCCACCATGTCGTCTTCCTCTTCCGCACCCTGATCCTCCTCCTGACTTCCTGGCAATTGTGTCTCATCATCGTCCACCCCTTGTTGAGACACTTTGACAACGTTCCGTTCGTCATAACGCGGCTGCTCAAATATTTGGGCATCTGTACATACCATCTCCTCATGACCCACTTCAAGAGGAGGTGGCGACAGGCCAGATTCTGCGAATGGATACGTGAACAGCTCTTCCGAGTGTCCTAGTGTGGGATCTGTAATGTCCGTGGACGTGTAATCGGCCAGGTGGTAGGAAGGAGGATCAGGTTGGGAAATGTGCGGTGCAGTATCACGGCTACTGACAGTTGACCGTGCGGAAGACAGGGTGTTTGTGGAGGTGCCCATCTGACTTGAAGCATTATCCGCTATCCAAGTAACAACCTGTTGACACTGGTCTTGGTTCAACAGTGGTGTACTGCTGCGGGCCCCAAGAATTTGGGACAGGACGTGCGAGCGAGGAGATGTGGCCCTTTGTTGTTGCGAAATGAGTGCTTGCACACGACCTCGGCCTCTGCCTGCACCACCATCACGTCCACTTCCTTGTTCCTTGCCAACGCCCTTGCCAACGCCTTTGCGCATTTTGCCTGTATAGAGCGACAACTGCCTGGTCACTG
The DNA here is from genome assembly GCA_033576535.1 of Allobates femoralis. Classification (NCBI taxonomy): domain Eukaryota; kingdom Metazoa; phylum Chordata; class Amphibia; order Anura; family Aromobatidae; genus Allobates; species Allobates femoralis. The sequence goes on along the minus strand of JARQOC010000001.1, from coordinate 334,084,602 downwards.
TGGAGGTCACAGGAGATTAGGATTTTAGTTCCCTAACCTGTATAAAGGTATGACGTACAACAGTGTGGTGACTGTTGAGATGACAAGAGTAAGGATTTTAGTTCCCTAACTTGTAGAAACTTATGACGTACAACAGTGTGGTGACTGTTGAGATGACAATAGTTAGGATTTTAGTTCCCTAACTTGTAGAAACTTATGACGTACAACAGTGTGGTGACTGTTGAGATGACAAGAGTTAGGATTTTAGTTCCCTAACCTGTAGAAACGTATGACGTACAACAGTGTGGTGACTGTTGAGATGACAAGAGTTAGGATTTTAGTTCCCTAACTTGTAGAAACGTATGACGTACAACAGTGTGGTGACTGTTGAGATGACAATAGTTAGGATTTTAGTTCCCTAACCTGTAGAAACTTATGACGTACAACAGTGTGGTGACTGTTGAGATGACAATAGTTAGGATTTTAGTTCCCTAACCTGTAGAAACGTATGACGTACAACAGTGTGGTGACTGTTGAGATGACAAGAGTTAGGATTTTAGTTCCCTAACTTGTAGAAACTTATGACGTACAACAGTGTGGTGACTGTTGAGATGACAAGAGTTAGGATTTTAGTTCCCTAACCTGTAGAAACGTATGACGTACAACAGTGTGGTGACTGTTGAGATGACAAGAGTTAGGATTTTAGTTCCCTAACCTGTAGAAACGTATGACGTACAACAGTGTGGTGACTGTTGAGATGACAAGAGTTAGGATTTTAGTTCCCTAACTTGTAGAAACGTATGACGTACAACAGTGTGGTGACTGTTGAGATGACAATAGTTAGGATTTTAGTTCCCTAACCTGTAGAAACTTATGACGTACAACAGTGTGGTGACTGTTGAGATGACAATAGTTAGGATTTTAGTTCCCTAACTTGTAGAAACTTATGACGTACAACAGTGTGGTGACTGTTGAGATGACAAGAGTTAGGATTTTAGTTCCCTAACCTGTAGAAACGTATGACGTACAACAGTGTGGTGACTGTTGAGATGACAAGAGTTAGGATTTTAGTTCCCTAACTTGTAGAAACGTATGACGTACAACAGTGTGGTGACTGTTGAGATGACAATAGTTAGGATTTTAGTTCCCTAACCTGTAGAAACTTATGACGTACAACAGTGTGGTGACTGTTGAGATGACAATAGTTAGGATTTTAGTTCCCTAACTTGTAGAAACTTATGACGTACAACAGTGTGGTGACTGTTGAGATGACAAGAGTTAGGATTTTAGTTCCCTAACCTGTAGAAACGTATGACGTACAACAGTGTGGTGACTGTTGAGATGACAAGAGTTAGGATTTTAGTTCCCTAACTTGTAGAAACGTATGACGTACAACAGTGTGGTGACTGTTGAGATGACAATAGTTAGGATTTTAGTTCCCTAACCTGTAGAAACTTATGACGTACAACAGTGTGGTGACTGTTGAGATGACAATAGTTAGGATTTTAGTTCCCTAACTTGTAGAAACTTATGACGTACAACAGTGTGGTGACTGTTGAGATGACAAGAGTTAGGATTTTAGTTCCCTAACCTGTATTAAGGTACTACGTACACCTGTCTGGTGACTGTAATGGTTTGAAGAGAGGATTTTAGTCCCTAACCTGTATTAAGGCAGTACGTACACCTGTCTGGTGACTGTTTTGATGACAAGAGTTAGGATTTTAGTTCCCTAACCTGTATTAAGGTACTACGTACACCTGTCTGGTGACTGTAATGGTTTAAACAGAGGATTTTAGTCCCTAACCTGTATTAAGGTAGTACGTACACCTGTCTGGTGACTGTTTTGATGACAAGAGTTAGGATTTTAGTTCCCTAACCTGTATTAAGGTACTGCGTACACCTGTCTGGTGACTGTAATGGTTTGAAGAGAGGATTTTAGTCCCTAACCTGTATTAAGGTAGTACGTACACCTGTCTGGTGACTGTTTTGATGACAAGAGTTAGGATTTTAGTTCCCTAACCTGTATTAAGGTACTGCGTACACCTGTCTGGTGACTGTAATGGTTTGAAGAGAGGATTTTAGTCCCTAACCTGTATTAAGGTAGTACGTACACCTGTCTGGTGACTGTTTTGATGACAAGAGTTAGGATTTTAGTTCCCTAACCTGTATTAAGGTACTACGTACACCTGTCTGGTGACTGTAATGGTTTGAAGAGAGGATTTTAGTCCCTAACCTGTATTAAGGTAGTACGTACACCTGTCTGGTGACTGTTTTGATGACAAGAGTTAGGATTTTAGTTTCCTAACCTGTATTAAGGTAGTACGTACACCTGTCTGGTGACTGTAATGGTTCAAGAGAGGATTTTAGTCCCTAACCTGTATTAAGGTAGTATGTACACCTGTCTGGTGACTGTGTTGATGACAAGAGTTAGGATTTTAGTTCCCTAACCTGTATTAAGGTAGTACGTACACCTGTCTGGTGACTGTAATGGTTCAAGAGAGGATTTTAGTCCCTAACCTGTATTAAGGTAGTACGTACACCTGTCTGGTGACTGTTTTGATGACAAGAGTTAGGATTTTAGTTCCCTAACCTGTATTAAGGTAGTACGTACACCTGTCTGGTGACTGTAATGGTTTGAAGAGAGGATTTTAGTCCCTAACCTGTATTAAGGTACTAAGTACAAGAGTGTGGTGACTCTAATGGTCACAGAAAAGCTTGGATTTCAATCTGTATCACCCTGCCTATATCCTCCTAGATTAGTCCTGAGAAGGACTGTTCTGGTCACTGGAAATCTTGGACTCCGATCTGGATCACCCTGCCTATGTCCTCCTAGATTAGTCCTGAGAAGGACTGTTGTGGTCAGCAGCAGTTTGCAGCCCTGATCCGGATCTACCTATGAGGGCCGCAAATCTGTCCCTAATCAGCAGCAGACACTCTCCCTACACTCACTGTCTGGAAGGCTGTGTGCCGAGCACAGCGCGCCGGGACTTATAAAGGCTCGGTGACGCTGTGCAGGCCGGCCAATCACTGCTATACCACAACCAACAGGGCTGTGGCATTGCAGTGGTCTGTCAGCCAATCCCTGCACGTGGGCTGGCTCTCAAAAGAGCGCCAACATGGAGAGATGACGACCACGAGCACAGCACGAGTATCGCGAGATTACTCGGTGCTCGGCGAGTCGCCCGAGTACAGTGATACTTGTGCGAGTAACGAGTAGTGCCGAGCATGTTCGCTCAACACTAGTGTACTTTACATCAGCGCAAATTTGGAAACACAATTTATTTTTTTGTTAGGAACTTAGAAGGGTTCAAAGTTCATCAGCAATTTCTCATTTTTCCATCAAAATTAAAAAAAATATTTATTTAGTGACCGCATCACATTTGAAGTCCCTTTGAGGGGGTGTATATGACAGAAAATATCCAAAAGTGACACCATTCCAAAAACTTCACCCCTCACACTGCTCAAAATCCCATTCAAGTAGATTATTAACCCTTCAAGTGCTTCACAGGAACTAAATCAACGTGGAAAGAAAAAGGAACATTTTAACTTTTCCAACAAAATGTTATTTTAATGCAAAGTTCACTTGCACATATATGGAGTAGGAATACTTCCACCAATATAATGTGCTTCCCAAATTTAACTCTGATTGGAGTTAATGTGATCCAGAACCAATGTTAGGGATGCTGCAATAGCAAACAACACTGTTCCCTACTACCAGTGCACGAATAGAAATAACAAAACAGAATTTTTGTGTTGCTCTTGCACAAATTGTGTTAGTACAAAGAGAAGTGTACAAACTGAGTTTACACACCTAAGGGTGGTTTCACACTACGATTTTTCTAAATCCGATGCTGTCCGATGAAAATCGGACAGCATCGGATCCGAATTTGGCCCCATGCAGCCCTATGGGCATCGGACCGAATCGGATGTGCACTAAATGCCATCCAATTTGGTCCGATCCGATTCTGTCCGATTTTATTATCGGTGCAAAAATCGGAGCCTGCTCCGATTTTTGCACCGAAAATAAAATCTGACAGATTTGTATCGGACCAAATCGGATGGCATTTAGTGCACATCCGATCTGACCCGATCCCTATAACATGGGGCCCTATGGAGAAGGGTCCGAGGAAACATCTGATGTCTCCTCAGACCCGATTTTAGTGTACTGAGCAAGCTCAGTACACTAAAATAGCTCCTAAAGGTGAAACAAAGGGTTAAAAAAATAAAAAAAATCTATACTCACCTGTCCACGAGGCCCCCGGCGTCTCCGGTGTCTCCAGGTGTCTTCCGGTATCTTGCTGTTCTGTCTTCTGTGCTGCCAGGACCTGCCGTGATGTCACAATCACATGACTGCCGGCTATTGGTTACTCGCAGTCATGTGATTGTGACATCACGAGAGGTCCTAGCAGCACAGAAGACATAACAGCAAGATACCGGAAGACGCGCGGGACCGTGCAGGAGTCGTGGACAGGTGAGAAAAGATTGGAGAGGGGGAGGACACATGGGGGCACCTGGAGGACACATGGGGGGACCGGGGGTGCAAAGAGGAGGACCGGGGGCCAAGAGGGTAGGACCGGGGGTGCAGAGAGGAGGACCGGGGGCCAAGAGGGGAGGACCGGGGGTGTAGAGAGGAGGACCGGGGGTGCAGAGAGGAGGACCGGGGGCCAAGAGGGGAGGACCGGGGGTGCAGAGAGGAGGACCGGGGGCCAAGAGGGGAGGACCGGGGGCCAAGAGGGGAGGACCGGGGGCCAAGAGGGGAGGACCGGGTGCAGAGAGGAGGACCGGGGGCCAAGAGGGGAGGATCGGGTGCAGAGAGGAGGACTGGGGGTGCAGAGAGGAGGACCGGGGGCCAAGAGGGGAGGACCGGGGGTGCAGAGAGGAGGACCGGGGGCCAAGAGGAGAGGACCGGGGGAGAGACAGTGACAGCTAGGGAGCGATCTGACAGGAGGGCGAGCATCCTATTTTCTGTCGGAATCGGATGCCTATTTGGCATCCGATTCCAGGCATCAGAGGAATCCGATGCTGTCCGATTTATATCGGACAGCATCGGATTTAAAAAAAATTGTAGTGTGAAAGTAGCCTAAGGCTACTATATATCCCTCGTGGACAAATATCAACCAAAACATTGTTTAATATGGATTTCCCAACTCAGCTGGACACTTATTCTAAAGGTTTCTATTGTTTATGTGTGTTAATAGGTAATGATACATCCGGTCATTACACTCTTTACTCCCTATCCAGGTTGTCAGGAATTATAATGATTATAATGATTATACGCAGTTATCTTTTACTTGGGCTTTATTCAAAAGCCACTTCTTTTAGGGTGCATCATCACGATCAGGAGACGCAGCGTTTTGGACGCAGCGTCTTTGAGCTGCGTCCAAAACACTGCGTCGTACAGTACTAGAATAGTGGATGGGATTTCAAGAAATCCCATCCTCACTATGCTTAACCCGACCACAGCGTGTTTGGAGCTGCGGTGCGGGTTGCCGGGAGTCTGCTGCGCCGCAGCATGTCTATTTCATGCTGCAGAGTCGGAAGCGACTCCCATCGAGTGACTGCAGGGAGAAGCCGCCCTGCACTCGCCGCACACGGTGAGTACAGGGCGGCTGTGGTCTCCCTGCGGCCACTTGCGACTTCACTCAGGTCCGGAGGAGCTGCGCCCAACACGCAGCTCCTCTGGACCGTGAGTATATACCCTTAAACTATATGCACACACATGTGTATTACCTCAGAATGCACAAGATAAAAATTTTTAATCCCAGAGAAAAAATTTTTTTAGATATTTTTTGTTCCACAAATACTACACAAAACATTAACACTGAATTAAGTGAAATGAATGATTCTCCTGCTCCAGTAGCTTTAGTAAGGTCACTTTTTGTGTATGGCCATATAAAAAGCACACACATGGGCTCAAGAGAGCCCATTACCCGAACCAGGGGTACGCTGAGGGGATGTTCACTTATCCATTCCTCCATTTGTTGAGGGTCAAACGTTGCTTAAAAGGCTTAAGCTACCTGTTGGTAGATGGAGGTCGATCCTCCACTACTCAATGATGCAGGGGCCCAGTCTTGAACGGCACCAGTCCTGGATGCCTCGGCCATTCGGCGGTTCACAGCAACAGGTGTGGCACAGAGGAGCAGGGCTTAACAGTGACATCACAGGGAGTTGAGAACCGACCGGTTTCGCAACTGTTTGTGCTCCTTCATCACGTTATTTTAGCCTTAATTATTGCATTTTCACAAAGTACTAAAAGGACCATAAAATTTGTTGTGCAATTTCTGCTGAATACGCTGATTCCCCATATGCGGTGGAAAATTGTTTGGATGCACGGCAGGGCTCGGAAGGGAAGGAGCGCCATTTTACTTTTTGAATGGAAAGTTAGCTACAATCGTTAGAGGGCACCATATCGGGTATTGAGAGCTCCTGTGTGCCTAATCATTAGAGCTCCCCCACAAGTGACCCCATTTTGGAAACTAGACCCCCCCCCAAGGAATTTATCTAGATGCATAGTGAGCAGTTTAAAAACCCAGGTGCTTCATACATTGATTCGTAAAAATGACAACGTTTTTTGTTTCACAAAAATGTTCTTTTAGCTTCAATGTTCTCAATTTCACATGGACAACAGGATAAAATGGATCTTAAAATTTGTTGGCCAATTTCTCTGAATACACCAATACCTCATATGTGGTCAAAAACCACTGTTTGGGTTCTTAGCAGGGCTTGGAAGTGAAGGAGCGCCATTAAACTTTTTGAATGGAAAATTAAGTGCAGTTTTTAATGGACACAATGTCGCCTATTGAGAGCCCCTGTGTGTCTAAACATTGGAGCTCTCACACAAGTGACCCCATTTTGGAAACTAAACACTAGAAGGAACACAACAGTTTGAGTTCACTTCCATGAGGAACCCTGGTGACTCAGCGAGTGATGTCACCACTCCCTTGTGGCATTCTCTGACTGCCACGGGTGACATCAATCACTGAGTCCCTACGGTCAGTGTGATTGTAGACTTTGCAGGGAAAGGATGCTTGTTCTCTCCAAGCAGACTCTGGATGAAAGATCGTGGAGGGTTATGTGGGAATAATAAGTATGGAGTTCAGATATGTTTGTTTTTTGATCTAATACAACCCCTGGAAAAAATTATGGAATCACCGTGCTCGGAAGATGTTCATTCAGTTGTTTAATGTTGTAGAAAGAAAGCAGATCACAGACATGGCGCAAAACTTAAGTCATTTCAAATGGCAACTTTATGGTTTTAAGAAACACTAAAAGAAATAATGATATAAAAATGTGGTAGTCAGTAAGGGTACCTTTTTTCAGACCAAGCAGAGGGAAAAAATTGTGGAATCACTAAATTCTGAGGAAAAAATTATGGAATCATGAAAAACATACACGTAAAAGAACACTTCAATACATCACTAGAATTTTGTTGCACCACCTCTGGCTTTAATAACAGCTTGCAGTTTCTGAGGGTGATACCCATCCCCTCCAGTGCTCCATTTTATAGCCCCCTTTTATAGCCCCTTGCATAGCGGTAAAGTCATAATCACTGTGATTGGCTGTTGGACGTTTTAACAGTGATCGCAGGTGCGGGGTGGCTTTGCCATCCCCCATGGCGTCACCTAAGGTCCTCTCCAGCCTGTACCTCTGGTGAGATTTCAACGACCCTGGTCACCGGAGGTACAGGACCGCGATCTGACCTTGATTTTGTGGAATGTCACAGGTTGGGAAGGGGTTAAATAGCTACAGCTCTCAAAATACATTAAAGCAAAAACAATTATTTTTTTTATAAAACTGGTTTTGGCATAAAAGCATCTAAACAAAAATAACTATAAAGATGTAGTATTGCTGTAATCCTACTGACTCATAGAAAAAAGCTCTGTTATCACTTTTATGACACAGTGAAAAGCATATAAAAAAATTCCTAAACTTCTGTTTCTTCTTAATTCTACCTCACAAATTGCAAAATAGAAAGCGTTCAAAAAATATTATGTGGCCAAAAATAATGGCAATAAAAACTCCAACTCATCCCACAAAAAACAAGCCCTCACATCACTCTGACAGCGGAAAAATACAAATACAATAGCCTTCAAAATATGGTGATGCAAAATCCCTTTATTTTGTAAAAAAAAAAAAAAAAGTGTTCTTAGTTTTATAGCAGCCAAAACGAAAAAAAAGACCATATAAATCTGGTATCACTGTGATCATGCTGACCTGACTTACAAAGCCAGCAAATCACCTAAACTGCAAGGTGTACAGCATAAAAATAGTAATAAAGCCAATTCTTCAACTGCTGTTTATTTGTTCACTAGTAAAAAGGCCCGATGGAATTGCATCGGGAGCGCGGTGAAATGAATTGTGTGTATACAGGCGGGTCAGTGGGTAGCAGAGTATACAGGCGGGTCTGTGGGTAGCAAAGTATACAGACGGTTCTGTGGGTAGCAGATTATACAGGTGGCTCTGTGGATAGCAGAGTATACAGGCGGCTTTGTGGTTAGCAGAGTATACAGGCGGCTCTGTGGGTAGCAGAGTATACAGGTGGCTCTGTGGGTAGCAGAGTATACAGGGGGCTCTGTGGGTAGCAGAGTATACAGGCGGGTCTGTGTGTAGGAGATTATACAGGCGGCTCTGTGAGTAGCAGAGTATACAGGTGGCTCTGTGGGTAGCAGAGTATAGAGGAGGCTCTGTGGGTAGCAGAGTATACAGGTAGCTCTGTGGGTAGCAGAGTATACAGGCGGCTCTGTGGGTAGCAGAGTATACAGGCGGCTCTGTGGGTAGCAGAGTATACAGGCGGCTCTGTGGGTAGCAGAGTATACAGGTGGCTCTGTGGGTAGCAGAGTATACAGGCGGCTCTGTGGGTAGCAGAGTATACAGGCGGCTCTGTGGGTAGCAGAGTATACAGGGGCCTCTGTGGGTAGCAGAGTATAGAGGCAGCTCTGTGGGTAGCAGAGTATAGAGGCAGCTCTGTGGGTAGCAGAGTATAGAGGCAGGTCATTGGGTGCAGAGTATACAGGTGGCTCTGTGGGTAGCAGAGTATACAGGCAGCTCTGTGGGTATCAGAGTATACAGGCAGCTCTGTGGGTAGCAGAGTATAGAGGCGGCTCTGTGGTTAGCAGAGTACAGAGGCGGCTCTGTGGGTAGAAGAGTATAGAGGAGGCTCTGTGGGTAGCAGAGTATAGAGGCGGCTCTGTGGGTAGCAGAGTATAGAGGCGGCTCTGTGGGTAGCAGAGTATAGAGGTGGCTCTGTGGGTAGCAGAGTATAGAGGCGGCTCTGTGGGTAGCAGAGTATAGAGGCGGCTCTGTGGGTAGCAGAGTATACAGGCGGCTCTGTGGGTAACAGAGTATACAGGGGGCTCAGTGGAAGCAGAGTATAGAGGTGGCTCTGTGGGTAGCAGAGTATAGAGGCAGCTTTGTGGGTAGCAGAGTATAGAGGGGTCTCTGTAGATAGCAGAGTATGATGTGGCGGGAGGCTGGAGGGGTGAGGAGAGATGCGGGTGGAGCAGTGACATCACCACTTGGCGGCAGGACGTGGCTACGTGCTGGGTCTGATCGGCGCCCCAGTCACACGCCATTGTACTCTGCGGCGGGGTGGGGGCTGCAGAGAGGGATCAGTCCCTCCTCTCAGGTCACATGTGTGACCTGAGGGGAAGGAGCAGATTGGGCGCTCTGTGGTAAAGACAGGACGGCCATCCGATTGGTCCAGGACACCGAGTGCGAAATAGGTCCGATGCTATTGCATCGGGAGCCCGGTGAAATGAACAGGTGCCGTAGAAATAGCCGCTCAATAGTACAGTCCTCTCTCCAGAAGTACACTGTTGTTGCGGGATTATTATGGTGTATATGGTGGGTCAGTGGTTAGCACTGTATAGTGGGTCAGTGGTTAGCACTGTATGGTGGTTCAGTGTTTAGCACTTTATACAGTGGCTTTGTGGTTAGCACTGCATACGGTGGCTCAGTGGTTAGCAAAGTTATATGGTGGCTGAGTGGTTAGCAGTGTATACGGTGGCTCAGTGGTTAGGACTGTATACGGTGGCTCAGTGGTTAGCAGTGTACATGGTGGCTCAGTTGTTAGCAGTGTATAAGGTGGCTCAGTGGTTAGCAGTGTATATGGTGGCTCAGTGCTTAGAACTGAATATAGTTGCTCAGTGGTTAGCAGTGTATGGTGATTCAGTGGTTAGAACAGTATATGGTGGGTCAGTGGTTAGCACAGCATATGGTGGGTCAGTGGTTAGCCCAGCATATGGTGGGTCAGTGGTTAGCAGAGTATATGGTAGGGCAGTGGTTACCCTTGTATATGGTGGGTCAGTGGTTAGCACAGTATACAGTGGCTCAGTGGTTAGCATTGTATATGGTTGGTTAGTGGTTAGCACAGTATACGGTGGCTTAGTGGTTAGCACAGTATAGGGTTGGTGAGTGGTTAGCACAGTATATGGTGCGTCAGTGATTAGCACAGTATACGGTGGCTCAGTGGTTAGCACAATATATGGTGGGTCAGTGGTTAGCACAGGATATGATAGCTCTGTGGTTAGCAGTGTATATGGTGTCTTAGTGGTTAGCACTGTATATGCTGGCTCAATGGTTAGCACAGTATATGGTGGATCAGTGGTTAGCAGAGTATATTGTGGATCAGTGATTAGCTGAGTATATGGTGGGTAAGTGGTTAGCACAGCATACGCTGGCTCAGTGGTTAGCACACTATACGGTGGGTCAGTGGTTAGCACAGCATATGGTGGGTGAGTGGTTAGCACAGTATATGGTGGGTCAGTGGTTAGCACAGTATATGTGGAGTGGGGGTAGAATAGAATGGTGAAGAGCAGAGGCAGAATGGAGTGGGGCAGAGTGGAGTGAGGCAGATGAGGGTTAGAATGTAGTGGGGGCAGATTGGGGGCAGAATGGAGTGGGGGCAGAGCAGGGGTTGAATGGAGTGGGGCAGAGTGGAGTGAGGCAGATAAGGGTTAGAATGTAGTGGGGGCAGAGCAGGAGTAGAATGTAGTGGGGACAGGGCAGAGGCTGAAATGGAGTGGGGACAGAGTGGAGTGAGGCAGAATAGACAGAAGCAGATCAGGGTTAGAATGTAGTGGGGGCAGACAGGGGCAGCTGCAGGTTTTTGTGGGCCCCGGGCGAAACAGTATCAGTGGGCCCCTTTAGCACAAACCATGATACATTAAAATAATATAGAAGCTGCAGGCTGTGTATATATAATATAGAGGCTTGTGGGTGGGCTCTATATATAATATAGAGGCTGTTCAGGGCTGTATATATAATATGGAGACTGCCAGGCTGTATATATAATATAGAGACTGTTGGTTGTATATATTATTTGGAGGCTGTGCTGGCCTGTATATAGTATTTGGAGGCTGTGCCAGGCTGTATATATTATTTTGAAGCTGTGGCAGCCTAGCCGCAGCCTCCAAATAATATATACAGCCCAGCACAGCCTCCATATTATATATACAGCACAGCCTACAAATAATATATATATATAGCCCATCGCAGCCTCCATATTATATATACAGCACAGCAGCAGGCTCCATATACCACAGCACAGTCTCCATATACATCAGCAAAGCCTCCATATACCTCTGCAGCAGCCTCCATGTACCGCAGCAGCAGCCTCCATATACCCCAGCAGCAGCCTCCATATGCCGCAATATACAGTCAGCACAGCCTCCATATACACCCAGGACAGCCTCTATATACCCTAGCACAGCCTCTATATACCCCAGCACAGACTCTATATACCCCAGCACAGCGCCTCTTTATACCCCAGGACACAGCCTCTGTATACCCCAGCACACAGCCTCTGTATACCGCAGCACACAGCCTATGTATACCCCAGCACAGCGCCTCTGTATACCTCAGCACAGCGCCTCTGTATACCCCAGCACACAGCCTCTGTATACCCCAGCACACAGCCTGTGTATACCCCAGCACACAGTCTGTGTATACCCCAGCACACAGCCTGTGTATACCCCAGCACACAGCCTCTGTATACCCCAGCACACAGCCTCTGTATACCCCAGCACACAGCCTCTGTATACCCAGCTCACTGCCTCTGTATACCCCAGCACATAGCCTCTGTATACCCCAGCAGCACAGCCTCTGTATACCCCAGCAGCACAGCCTGTGTATACCCCAGCACACAGCCTCTTTATACCCCAGCAGCACAGCCTCTGTATACCCCAGCAGATTAGGGGCAGAATGTAGAGGGGCAGAATGCCCTCCCCCCCCCCTGTGTTTCCCCTGGCCTGTATTTGGCCGTGCAGTGTGTTTGCTGCCCCTGCCCCCTCTGTGGCTTCTTACCCTTCTTGGGAGCAGTGATCGATGAATAGAGGGCCTGCAGTGATGTGTGAGTCATATGAATGATCACATGACTCTGAGATCTCCAAAGGTCCTTTTGGCTTGGTGATCGTAGCAGAGAGATGCGGGAGTGTGACAGGTCAGCATGAGAGGTGCGGGGCCGGTGTATAACAGGAGAGGTGTGGGGGCAACAGGAGAGGTGGAGGGTCTATGGGTGATAGGAGAGCTGCGGGGGCAGCAGGCGAGGTGCGGGGTGTATGGCTGATAGGAGAGTTGCGGCGGCGGGTGGGCAGCCGAGATTGCTCGCGATGACGCTACGCGTCATCGCTCGCAGTGCCGCAGAGCATTTTAGGATTCGGCTACAACGCCCGAATCCCAAACTGCCGATTATATAAATAGATTCTGTCTCTTAAAGATCACAGTATGCCATGGGTCAAATTTATTCTGCGCTGTATGCTGAGTGCTTATACTGCGTATTATAGTTGAAACCAGTAGTTTACAAGATTACATATAGTATATAAAAACACACATATGCATGTTTTTTTACTGAAATGAAATCAGAATAAACCTTTCCTGTTTTAAATTAAACTGGATTACAATAATTATTAACATTTGCCAAATGCCAGAATAGGGAGAGAGAATGTTTAAAGGCATTTTCATTACTTCCAGCACAAGTTTACATACATTTCATTAGTATTTGGTACCATTGCCCTCAAATTGTATGACTTTGGTCAAATGTTTTGGATGCCCTTCCACAAGCTTCTCACAATATTTGACAAGAATTTGGGTCCATTACTCCTGACAGAACTGGTGTAACTGAGCCATGTTTGTAGGTAGCCTTGCTCGCACCTGCCTTTTCAGCTTTGCACATACATTTTCCATAGGAGTGATATCAGGACTTTGTGATGGTCATTTCAAAACATTGACTTTGCTTTCCTTAATCCACTTTGTAACCAGTTTGGCAGTATGCTTCGAGTCATTGTCCATTTGGAAGACCGGTTTTCACCCAAGTTGTAACATCCTGATTGATGTCTTGAGATGTTTGAGAATTGCCACATAATCTTCTTTCCTCATGATGCAATCTATTTTTTGAAATGTACCAGTCGTTCTTGCAGCAAAACAACCCCACAACATGATGCTGCCACCCCTGTGTTTCACAGTTGGAATGGTGTTCTTAGGATTTTAAACTTTTCCCTTTTTCCTTCAAATGTATTGATGGTTATTATGGCTAAGCAGTTCAATTTTAGTTTTTTCAGGCCACAGGACATGTTTCCAAAAATATAGGTCTTGTTCCTGTGTGCATTTGCAAAAAATAATTTGGCTTTTTTATGTTTCCTTTGGAGTAATAGCTTCTTCCTGGCAGAGTGGCCTTTCATCCTATATTGATACAGTACTCGTATCCCTGTGGATAATGACACAATCTTACCAGCTTTCGCCCTCATCTTCACATGGTCTTTTTCTTTTGTTCTTGGATTGATATGCACGTGACGGACCAAAAAACTTTAATCTCTGGGACTCAGAAACTGTCTCCTTCCTGAGCGGCATAAAAGCTGTAATTCCCATCTTGTTTGTACTTGCATATAATTGTTTGTCAGATAAATGAGGCACCTTCAGGTATCTGGAAATTGCACCCAAGGATTAAACAGACTTTTGCAAGTCCACAATTCTCTTCCTGATATCTTGGATTATTTCTTTAGACTTTCCCATAATGCTACGCAATGAGGCAGTGTGTTTTAAGTGTGCATTAAAATAAATTCAAAGATGCGTCTCTAATTAAGATGTTGCAAATAAACCTATGACAAGCTTCCTAACATATGACATTCATCATATGCACTCTCTAAAAGATTATTTATCTTAGTGTATATAAATTTGTGACTTTGCAGAAAATAATAAAAATGCCTTAAAAAATTCTCTCTCATTATTCTGACATTTGACAAAAGTAAATAATTATGGTATGGTATGCCTAATTGACTTAAAATATGAAAGGTTTATTCTGATTTCACGTACAATAGTGGGAAAAACATGCATATGTGTCTTTTTATATGGTGTATGTAACTGTCTGGTTTCACCTGTATGATCTAATCTTTGAAAAACCTGATTCAGACAAAACTCACAAGGGAAATATTCACCTTAGTGAGGCAAAGGAAATCACTTTGAAATTCTGTCTGGCCTGTGGTTTGTCGGCGCCCATCATTTTACGTGTCTTTTTAGGCGTGCACAAAAGTGCCGTAAACAACATATTTGTGCTTCTTTGAATAGAAGGACACTACTGAAGACATGGCAAACAGAGTTCAGAGAAACCTCGAATGTAAGTGCTCAGCATAGAGCATGGGAAAAATCTGAACTTATCCAAAATGTTCTGTAATCAAATTGCCACCAATATCATTCAACTCAACCCACCAAAATATAAGTCCTCACTAAGGTCTTTCGACTGTAAGTCTCGGGTCACATTAGCATCATGGAAGCTCTAAGGGCCACTTTACACACCAACTTCTGTGTCCAACTTCTGAAGAGATCTCTGGTTGCAGTGAAATCATGGACACATTGCTCCATTTTGTACACAGCCACAAAATGGAACAATGTGTCCATGGTTTCACTGCAACCAGAGATCTCTTCAGAAGTTGGACACAGAAGTTGGTGTGTGTAAAGCGGCCCTAAAAGCTAGTGTTTTTTTCATGTTGAAATGTTCAAAACGTTAGTGTTAACGTTTCTATAGGCTCCCATGCAAAAAACGTATTGTCAATTAGTAAGTGCAATGCGCTTGACGCTATGTGTTTTTGCAAAAACACCAAAAAACGTGGTAAACATTTTCTTTTAACATGGGAGTCTATGGGAAATGCATGCATTAACGTATGGTACATATATGTACCATGCGGTAACGCATGCGTTAATGCTAGCACTGAAAATGATCAAAATCCCATAAAATGGCAAAGTGAAAGAAACGGTCCTGTACACCATCCTTCCAAGGTACCAAATGTGAACCTAGCCTAAATGGAAATATATGGGACTTTTACGGTACTGGTAGCACATAGGCTCTAGAAAACCACTGTGGCTCCTCGCCCTCAATAAGAAACCTGTGCAAATCTTGTTGCTCTCTTCTCTTCTGAACCACAGTTAATGTTCATATGTTTGGCGTTATTATAATGAGGAAGCTCATTTAATTTACAGGGTTTGTGTGCCCCCAGAAGTATGTGCTGCGCACAATGCATGGGCACTACAATGTAGTGGGCACTACAAGAGATTAATTGCAATTTTTATCCTGCATCATTCACTGTGTTTGCTAAGGGGTACTTCACACACTGCAATATCGCTAGCGATGTCGCTACAACGTCACAGGTTTTGTGACGTAACAGCGACCTCTCCAGCGACGTCGCAGTGTGCGACACGCACCAGAGACCTGGCCCCTGCTGTGAGGTCGCTGGTTGCTACACGTCGCTCAGTACCATTTTTTCGTCCTTGGTCTCCCGCTGGTCAGCACGCATCCGCGCATGTGACCGCGAGAGACCAGCGATAAAGTGACCTCACAGGCTGGTAACCATGGTAAACACTGGGTAACTAAGCAGTGCACGCTGCCTAGATACCTGGTGTTTATCATGGTTAAAAGTGTCCGCTGCACTAAGCAGGAGGATGCTGGTAACCATGATAAACACCGGGTAACTAAGCAGCGTGCGCTGCCTAGATACCCGGTGTTTATCATGCCAAAAATAAAAAGATAGATAGCACTCAGTTTTTCTAATTGAAAAAAGAGACCTTTATTGGTCCATGTGCAGACAGGTATCGTTTCAATCCTTGTTGGATCTTTCTCAAGCCAGGCTTGAGAAAGATCCAACAAGGATTGAAACGTTGCCTGTCTGCACTTGGACCAATAAAGGTCTCTTTTTTCAACTAGAAAAATGGAGTGCAGTCTATCCTTTTATTTTTGGTATGTACCTGATAAGTGGAAAGCTGTCGATGTAGGCCTGCACCCGTAATATCTCTTTGTGCTGCTCTTATTTTTGTCTTTATATACGGTGTTTATCATGGTTACCAACGTCCGCTGCGCTAAGCAGGAGGACGCTGGAAACCATGATAAACACCGGGTAACTAAGCAGTGTGCTGCTTAGGTACCCAGTGTTTATCATGGTTACCAGCGATCTCACAGCTGCTGAGTCGCTGCTGAGTCGCTAGTGAATCTGTCTGTTTGACAGCTCACCAGCAACTCCAGAGAGACTTTCCAGTGATCCCGGCCAGGTTGGATCGCTGGTGGGATCGCTGGAAAGTGTCTTTGTGTAACTGGGCCTTAACAGACGTGTTTTCGAGAAATTAAATCTTCACTACACTCATAGATGAATACCCAGAGGACTATAATTTCCAAAATGTAGGCATTTGAGGGGAATTCTTCTGTTTAGGAAGTTAGGGGCCCTGTTAAGGGAGTCCACAAACTAATCTAATTACCACAGAGTTTGCTGCACATATATCTTTCATCTTTCACTTTTGCAGTCCTACTCTGTAATGCAGGAGTCCCCAACCTGTAGAAGCCACATGGGACTCAAAAGCCCATGATGTGTTGCTCATGGCTGAGTGCACCTTGGTGAATTAGCAGCAAGTATAGTAAACATATATGAGGAGAAGATCTTAATATTATGAATTTTGTGAGCAACCCTACACAAAAGAGAAAATGTGAGTGTGCATATATTGGTCTTAGTGATCTGTTGAAGATAGGCTGCTACTGCCAGACAAAGGAGGTGGTTGACACTGGACTCAACAATATGATGAGTGTTCTTGATGCAAATATAGCAAATGTGGGTAAATTGGGAACCCCCATATGGTAAATATACTGTCTATGCGGCAGTGGCATGCAAGGTCTCAGTGTACCTTCTGTGCAGGCAACTTCAGCTGTTAGGCTACGTTCACACATTTGCGTATTTTGCTGCGCTTTCTTGCGCGCACTTTTTGCTGCGTTTTTCGGCCGCGCAAAAAAGCGCAACAAAATACGCAGGGGCTTTCACACACTGCGCTTTCTTTACTCCAGAAAGCGCAGTGATGTCACAGAGGGGAGGAAGAATCCTGCTTCCTCCTCCCCTCTGTGACAGCCCCATTAGATTTCACAGAGTATTAATATACACTGTGAAATCTAAATTAAACAAAGGCAAATGTATGTAAAATAAAAAAGAATCAATACATCACCTCTTCGGTGCCTTCTCCCACTGTCCGGTGCCTTCTCCCGCTCTCCGGTTCCAAGTGAGAGGTGTACTGAGAAGACCTGTGGTGACGTCAGAGGGGGGGCGTTCCCGGGGTGTTCCCAGCGCTGATTGGCTGTTCGCGGTCATGTGATATGTATCACATGACCGCGAGTGCCCGGGAACGCCCCTCTGACATCACCACAGGTCCTGTCAGAAGAGATCTCACTTGGAACCGGGGATCGCACAGCGGCAGAAGGCGTCGGACAGGTGAAGTATTGATTCTTTTTTATTTTACATACACTTGCTTTTGTTTAATTTAGATTTCATAATGTATATTAATACAGTGTGAAATCTAATGGGCGGCCACAGCTGTCACAGAGGGGAGGAGGAAGCTGGATTCTTCCTCCCCTCTGGGAGAATACGCAGAAGTAGCTGCGTAAACAATTGACATATCAATTGTTTACAGAGCTGCGTTTTCTCCCGGAAAACGCACTGCGTATTTTTACGCAATGTCTGCACTGCAAAGTGAATTTCCCATTCACTTTGCAGGCAGACAAAAGGCACATTGCGTATTTTGAAAAGCGCGCGTAAAAAAACGCGGCAAAATACGCAATGTGTGAACGCAGCCTTATACTGCTTATGAGGAACTCTAGGTGTCACTACTGGGAGAGGGGGAACTGGATTTGACTCAATACTGTCTCACAGAGCTTGATGTGGCTCTCAAAGTAAAAAATGGTTGGAATAAATTACTGTACAGTAATTTAAGTAAATTTAGATCCAAAATAAAACTGTAAAGTATATTCAGAACCCTGAACAGACTCATTCAATTCATACCACAGACTCAATACCAAATTTAGAACTCAGTCTAAACCTCTAATCAGATGAGATTCTAAACAATGAGATTAAAACCCTAGACCAGAAAAAGTTTGCACATAAAGTAGGATAAATTAAGCTTTTCTAAAAATTGACAAACAGGGTCCTTATGCAGACAAAATCAGTCTGCTGTGTGTAGCCTTGCAGAGTAAGCAGTTGCACGCATAAGGTTCCTGTGCAGTGGTTTTTCAAGTTGTTACTGGACCTGAAGAAATGTCTGAGAGCAAGAAGGTTATTGTAATCCCTTATCTAGTTGATTTGTTTAAGGGGTATATTCAGGCATATATATTTGATGATCTAACTACATGATAGGTCTTCAACGACAAATCAATAGGAGTCTCAAACCAAGTACCAACCATTCATTTGTTTTTTTACACTGGCTGTGGCCAAAAGTAAATGCTATGAATGGAGTAGAGGTGCACAGCTACCTTTAATGATACCTTTACACGCCGCTACCGAAAGGTAGAAACCGGCAGGTGTCAGATACAATTGCACCTTTTACCTTCAAAACACCGCGAAGTGGCGGTGTGTAATTCAGGTTATACCTTCCTGTCTCTATGGATACCTGTCTTTCAGGCGTGCTGAAAAACAAGCAGGTATAACCCCTATGGTGGCGGCGTGTAATCAGGGCACAGGCACGGTATTTGAGTTACCTGGGGCGTGCTTGAGCGTCATGTATACCACACCCCATCAGCTATCATTGGTGGGGACTACTGTGTACCCATTGGCTGTCCCTGCACAGAGCGGCATATTTAACGAGCTGACCAGTCACAATACACATTTGCTATAGCGTCATGTATTAGGCAGCCTCCCTGCGCTGGCTGGCCAATCATGATGTTATTGCATTGCCCAATCACCGTACGAGCGTTGCGTAATACACTACTCAGTCACGCTTATGTACTTACGGCGCACAATATGTACGCCCAGATTCCCTTGTGGTAGCGGCGTGTAAATCAGGGAAGGTGCTCCACAGAAGGTAACCTGCGGCACCCGTCGGCACATCCGGGGAACGAAAATAGCTTCTGTGGAGCACCTTGTGGCGGCGTGTAATTGCGGCATCAGGTACCGTTAGGAACTGTTGAAAACGCGCGCGTGCTCGTGCGGTGCCTACCTGTTGCTACCCTCAGTAGCGGCATGTAAAGGTACCATAATGTGTAGTGACTGGCTACTGCTGAACCACATCAATTCAAAAGAGGAGATACACTGCTGGAATCAACATCAATAGACGCTATTCTTTGCATATATCTTTGCATACCAGCTCTATTCAAAGTGTTTACATCTGTTTGCTGCCAAAACACAAAAAAGCGGCTGATTGGTGAAGGTGTCAAACCATCACCAATGTCTTATTGATAGTCTATTCTTTAAATAAGTCATTTAATATCTATGCTCGCAGAACCCCTTTATATTAAAACATGTTTCTCTTTTTCAAATCAGTTTTTCTTTCTGACTATAAACCTTTATGACATTTTATATAGTGTTGTAATTCTGTAATTTACTTTATTTTATATTATGTGAAAAAATTCTATAAAAATGTATTAATTTTAAAGCTAACATTTTTATTGCATCCTAACACCTCAGCTGCAAAATAAGGAATTTTTACATTTTATTACATTTAGACCAGGTCATATCTGTAATCTTTATGACAGCATAGCTATTTGCCTGATATTTCACAGAAATGTTTACTCTTGCATTTGCATGCTGCAAAATATCTATTACTAGGTAATTTGTATGTCCAAAATAATTATCTTGAAAAATGAAACACTGAAACAGAAGAAATGAAAATAATATCGATATTGAAAATGTTTCACTTTAAAAACATGCAAATGTAACTATATTCATGATTACAGCAAAAAATATCAAGAATAAACAATGCTTTTTATCAATGTCAGATCATCTGAAAAAGGTGAGGACTGATGGTCATAAAACGGCAAAATAATATTTATTTATTAAAGTTAACTTATTACACAAGAATAATATGTCATGCCATTATTAAATGTAAATTTCACTAATTGTGACAGATGTGCAGATATATTGATATTTTTAATCATTAGTTCAAATAGTGACAAGAAGTACAGCCGAATGGGTTGTCAAGTAGTTTCCTGATAACTGTGGAAAAAACTACCAATAATATATTGGTTAAAATTGCTGGCAAAATATCAATTTTCCACCAGTTTCTGGAGAGCTAATTCTAAAATGACTTTCTCACTGTTACTTTTAAAGCATTATACCCAAGAGAAAAGCAATGGTTAGGCATCCAGTAAGCAAATATAAAGATTTTATTGAGGGTAAAAGAAGGGAAGGAGGAAGGAGGAGAACACAGCACAACAGATGACATGGGTGCACATAAATGATCTCATAATCCTTTACAATAATATACAATGTATGATTTGCACACACTGCATAAAGAGATAATGTTAATAATAATAATTACAGATAAATTATTATGTTGTGGGTACGCATTCCCATGGTTGCGCATGCGTCATAACGATGCCGGGGAACAAGATTGGTAAAGCAGCCTATATAAGCCGTTTCCTGCTTCTGTGACACAGTCCCCTGACAATGGTAGCCTGAAATTATCGTAGGGACGGGTGTCACTGCAGAATCCCGTTGGTACAGACTGTTGTTCCCCCCTTCTGGTTATTCAGTAAGAAACTTTGACCATACTAAGGATTCTTTACACCATTGTCCTGGTCACGTGTGTGCCCCTGCTGTGGGAGGTCACTTATATCTATGCATTTGCTTTGCCATAAATGTGTTAACAACATGGGATTCTTACCTGAATTTATCTGACACTTTGTTACAGATATTCATGATTGGATATCTGTATTAGATACATGGTCTATTATTGTAGATACTTATGTGGGACAACATTATAATTTATCTGTCTGTAATTATTATTAACATTATCTCTTTACACAGTGTGCGCAAATCATACATAGTGTATTATGGTAAAGGATTATGAGATCCTGCATGTGCACAGATGTCTTCTGTTGTATTGTGTTCTCACGCTTCCTCCTTCCCTTCTTTTTACCGCAATAAAACCTTTATATTTGCATAATGGACACCTGACCTTTGCTTTTCTCTTGGGTATATTGTTATTACAGTTTGTCCATAGTCTATGTATTGGATTTGTTCTTGAGATCCTTAAGTGTTTCTCTATACATACTGGTACAAAATAGGCTTCTAATATTGTTGGTGCTTTTAAGGCATGACTAAAAAAAAGTGGATGTTGCCTTCTGTATTAACCTTTATTTATCTAATTTATGGTCACGGTAATTTTTAGGTGAAATTCTTTTAAATAGCTCTCTTCAGGAGTATAAATGAAATGTTTTTGTAATTTTTTAATTAGAAAGTACGCTGAATCTATTTCTGACTCAAAATGTCTATTCAATGTTTCAGTTTTTTAGATATTCATTTCAGAAATCAATTAGTATCTCTAATTGTGAATGTGTTATCATTCTGCTAATAGATGGTACTTAACATATTTGTACACGTGAAATGTTATTTCTCATAAAGTTGAATAAAACTACCATATA
The DNA here is from genome assembly GCA_033576535.1 of Allobates femoralis. Taxonomy (NCBI): domain Eukaryota; kingdom Metazoa; phylum Chordata; class Amphibia; order Anura; family Aromobatidae; genus Allobates; species Allobates femoralis. Next base: position 334,062,752 of record JARQOC010000001.1, on the reverse strand, counting down.
TACTCGCGTATAAGCCGAGTTTTTCAGCCCAAAAATTGGGCTGAAAAGTTACCCCCTCGGCTTATACGCGAGTCACTATACGGGCGCCCCCCCCCATCAGTATATAGGCCCCCCATCAGTATACAGGCCCCCCCCATGGTCCGGAAACCTGTAAAGGAAGATGATTATACTTATCGCTGTCCCGCTGCCGTCCCCGCTCTGCTTCGTGATCCTCCATCTGCATCGCGCTCCTCCATCTTCCGGCTTCCTGTCGGCGCCGACAATGACGTCATTCGGCACAGAACACAGGAAGTCGGAAGCCGGTGAATGAAGATGGAGGATCGCGATGCAGATGGAGGATCGCGATGCAGAGCGGGGACGGCAGCCGGAGAGTGATAAGTATAATCATCTTCCTTTACAGGTTTCCGGACCATGGGGGGGGGGCCTGTATACTGATGGGGGGCCTGTATACTGATGGGGGCCTATATATACCCTGGGGCTGCTGCTGTATATATTATGGGGCTGCTGCTGTATATACCATGGGGCTGCTGCTGTATATACCATGGGCTGCTGCTGTATATACCATGGGGCTGCTGCTGTATATACCATGGAGGGGGCCTGTATACTGATGGGGGCCTGTATATACCCTCGGGCTGCTGCTGTATATACCATGGGGCTGCTGCTGTATATACCATGGGGCTGCTGCTATATATACCATGGGGCTGCTGCTGTATATACCATGGGGGGGGCCTGTATACTGATGGGGGGCCTGTATACTGATGGGGGCCTGTATATACCCTGGGGCTGCTGCTGTATATACCATGGGGCTGCTGCTGTATATACCCTGGGGCTGCTGCTGTATATACCATGGGGCTGCTGCTGTATATACCCTGGGGCTGCTGCTGTATATACCCTGGGAAGGCTGCTGTAACACTGCTGGGGCCTGTATATACTACTGGGAGGCTGCTGTATACCATACTGCTGGGGGCTGTATACTACCACTGGGGAGGCCTGTATACCATCGGGGGGGCCTGTATACCACACTGCTGGGGGCTGTATACCGGTGCTGGGGTCCACCCTCGGCTTATACATGAGTCAATAGTTTTTCCCAGATTTTGGGGGCAAAAGTAGGGGGGTCAGCTTATATACGGGTAGGCTTATACACGAGTATATACGGTATATTTAATTTCCGTCAAAAAGAACTGGTCAAATTTCAATGTGAATGCCAGTGAATTTAAAATACAGCTGCATTTAAATTTAAATCCACCCATATTTTCCATTTATTGAGGCAGGTGGAAACAAATAGTAGGCTGTACAATCAATAAATCATTTTGTAGTCTATTTTAAGTGTGTTTGCATGAATAAAAAAATATATGTGGTGATATTTTCTAGTTAAACTTGTAGCTGGAGTTGAGAAGACAATGATTGCTGATCTAAGTGGTTTGTGAGGAAAGTGGGAGTTACAAAACAGGAGTTAACATTGGGAGTTCAAGATCTTTAAGTAATAAACTTTTTCCTACAAGAATGTATTTCTGCAGGATTCTCCACTTAGTCATGCAAATACATCTGAGTGAACCTTTGTTCGGTTTGGGTCGCCAAATGGACAATGTTTATGGAACAAGTTCAGATTCGGTTTGTTGAACCCTCTGAATAGAGATGAGTAAACACCTAAGTGTAGGGGTGTTCACCAAATTGTTTGCAGAACAGTTCACCGAACCTTCCAAACATCATTGAAATCAATGGCAGGCAACATTAAACATGTAGAAAACTGACAAACTGCTCATATTAGTGCCAGACACTAGGTAAAGGTACAAATATCTACCTGCGTACACATAGTCTCATGGCATAGCATGGATGCATGAGACACGGTCTGTGCCAGCATGCACACTCTTCAAAATTAGTTCAAAGCAGAAGGTGGCTCAGTTTCAGTAAAATTTGAGAGGTGGGTGAAACTCAGTTTGAATTGACAAATGGATGAGTCACAGGGGAAAAGTGTCAGCAGTTTTCTAAATTAAGGAAAAAGAGGAGGAGTGAAAGGATGTGTAGGCTTGTCACTCAGAGAACCCTGCTCAAGTCATGCACCACAAAGCAAGGAGACGTAAAGAAAAGTCCCCACTTTTACAAAAATTAGGGTCACACTACAGAAAAGTAGTAAATATCCATCTAAACATTATGCATTGGGACACAACAGCAGCAAGTCTGTGGGCCTTAGCCCAGCATTTCAAGGTTGAGTATTTAGGATTTGGTGTGCAAGTGTCATGATCAGGTATTTTGCTCAGAGAACCTTGCTCTAGGAATGCACCACACAGCAAGGTGACCCAAAGAAGAGTCTCCACGCTGCCAAAAATTAGGCACAGCCACCACTAAAGTGGCATCGATTGCCTCAGAGTTTAAATATTGTAATGTGGAGCATAATACAGCACACTTTAAAGTGCACCAGTGCCTAGTCTCTGTATTTTGACGGTGGGGTGGAAAAGTCCTTGGAGAGCCATAGCTTTTTCATCTTGATAAACATTAGGCAATCTACACGGACAACCTTATGCGCTTATCTGTCAGGACACCAAAACCCGTGCTAAAACCATGTTCTGAGAGAAAATTGGTTGGCAGGCATGACAAAATCTCCAAGGCATGAGTGGTGAGCTCAGGCCACCTTTCCAGTTTTGATACCCAAAATGCACAAGGATCAAGCTCCACAGTCATGGCATTGATTTTGAGCTGTAGATACTCCTGCATCATCCTCTCTAGGCGTTGACTATGTATCAGACTTGTCCTTACTTCTGGCATTGTAAAGGATGGTCTAAAAAACGGTTAAATGACTCACAGAAATTGCTGATAACAGATACATTGCTGCTGGTAATATTTCTGTAATGATGACTCAACATTCCATGTGTTGGAAGCGTAGAACTGCGATGTGCACTATTTCTGCTACTGGTATTTTGGGGAAAAGCAGCCCTCAGATTGTCTAAAAGCTTTTTTTGATACTCCATTTGTGCGTCCCTTTCCAGGGTGGGAATCATTTGAGCAAAGTTTATTTTGTACTGGGGATCTAACAGTGTGGCAACCCAGTAGTCAACATTACTTTGAATCCTATCAATCCATGGATTATGTTGCAGATAGTGCAGCAAGAAGGCACTCATGTGTTTTGCGTATCCCTGAAACCCAAATCCTTGTAGTGTTGGTGGCGGCAGAGTAAAATTCCCCCTTGTTGCCTCCACCTCTCCCACCAACCTTGCACAACAGAAATGTGACCAAAATCTCCCTCATCTGCTGAGTTTTTCGTGAACATCGCCTCTTCCATTTCTTCCTTGCCTCCTGCACATTCATTAACTGTTTGGCTGATACCATGAGGCCTCACCATCCATCTCCACCACCCTTCCATGCCATCCACCTCTGTGCTGACAAAAGTTTCAGATCTTGTTATCCCTTTGTCTTGGACCACCACCTGACCCCGCATGCTGGTCAAATTGTGCTCCAGCATGTAGATGACTAAATAATCATGCTGATCTTCAGCACTAAATGTCTTAGTTGCCATTTGAAAACTGTGCAGAAGAGTGCAGAGGTTCTTGATCTTTGACCACTCCAGCAGCATGATATACCCCACCTCAGGATTGCATTAGCCCAGGCTATACATCAAGATACTACACCAGGGCTCTTTGCTGCTGCCACAGACACAGTGTAATTTCATCATGTCAACACATCGCATATAAGGCTGTTATCCGGCATGCCAAAAGACTTCTGAAGTGATGTAAGTCATTGAGCCGAGGGGTGCGATCTGTGGAAGTGAGCACACAGTGACCGTGCCTTCTGCAGCAGCGCATCTAGGTCAGGACAGTGGACTAGAAATTACTGGACGACCAGCAATAGGACGTGAGCCATGCAAGGCACATATTTGCCCTGGCATTGTTGCAAACAGCTTTCCCTGGCTGCAAGTTCAGTGGAGACAGCCATTGATGAAACTTAGTTTCCAAACCTGACCACAACTCCTCAGCTGTGTTACTCACATTTCCCTGAAGAAACTAGAGGAAAGAAATAGCGCACATAGGGTCTTAACCGATAAAACAAAGATATTGGTATATTGGCAAATGAGCTCACCTTGTGTGGTTGTGTGAGACACAACCACTACACATGCCTTGGCTGCAGCGTACCACCCGTGGATCAGGTAAAAATATAAGCTATGCAGATGGATGGAGATATCGTGTCGCCAATCAAAACCAGATGTCAGTACGAGCAGAAGAAAGAGCTTTTATTCCTACACGTTTTATGTGGCACTTCACACTTCCTCAAGGAAGTTCATCAGGTTCATTATCCTCCTCTTCTACCTCCTATGCTGAGCTCATCAACTGTGTGCCTGTGGGTTAACAGTAAATGGGATATAGAACTTTATCATCAGCCTCTGTGTTGTCACACTCTTTGCTCTCAGAGATACCCTATTCCTGCCCTGACGGCAAAGTCATTTAGGTGTCCACCTCAAGTATCTGAGTGACATCATCATCAGACTCATTGTCTCCACCAAAGATTGGTAATGTTTGGTGAGGAGGGTCTACAGCAGTCTTGGGGCTAGTGTACTCTACTCTCGAGGACTCAACAGTTCAGGGGATGCCACGGTGGTCTTCCCTGGAAGTCATGGCCTTGATCCGATGTTAAAAAAAAGAAAAATTAAAGGGGAAAAGTTTATCGTGATGCCATTTGAGGTTTCTGGTCAGATTGGACAAGCAATGCTTGTAATGGTCAGCAGGGGAATGTTGTTGTGGCAACTTGATGAAGCACTCCCCTGAGACGGAGCGGGACCCCAGGGAGTAGTAGAGGTGGTGATGTGGATGATGGTGGTAGTAGTTGATGTAGAGAGGCGCAGGAAAGAGTAGACAGACACAGGGGTTGCAGTTCTTACTGGTCACCTTTATTTGAAGATTAGTGCAGGGAAAACCCAGCCAGGGTACTGTATTCTCCAAGGTTGCAGCTTGACCAGCTCAAAGGTAGTCCGGGTTCACTCTGCTGAGACACGGAGTATAAGGCCTTTCCTTGCTGCCTTTTGCTGTCTGACACTCTTCTACTCCTTTCCTTCCTGGTGTTCTCCTGATTACAAGTCCCAAAGCAGGTGACTACAGGCCCTTTTGAGTGACTGCCTTGCACTTTTTTTTATCTGCAGTTTGAGGCTGGGCCCTTTAGGGGGCGTCTGTCATTTGTGAGGCATGTAATTAGTGTCCTATTTCGGTGAATCTCAAAATGATAAACAAACATATGGCAGCAAACATATGGTTAGGACTCGTAAGCGTGAGGGTCCTTGACGGTGGGTTACGAGCTTATATTTTTTAGCCCAAAATACCCACTAACACCTTACATTTTCATCCTCCCTGACAGTTTGGCTGGATGCTGGTGCCACAACCGCCCCCATCTGTGGGTTGTAGGTGATTGAGCACCGGTATATGGACACCTGTGTTGCCTCTCAGAGGAGTTAGCAACCTGCTGCTAGGTGCAATGGGTATTTACCTGGCAATTTTTTGGTGAGTTTTTCAGATTTTATGTCCTATTTCAGTGAATCTCAAAATGATAAGCAAACATATGGCAGCTAACATATTGTTAGGACTCGTAAGCATGAGGGCCCTTGATGGTAGGTTACAAGCTTACGTATTTTGGCCCAAAATGCCCAATAACACCTCACATTTTCATCCTTAGTGATTTGTTGCACTTTTTTTATCTGCAGTTTGAGGCTGGGCCCTTTGGGGGCGTGTGTCATTTGGAAGCCATATAATCGGTGCGGAGCAGGCCGCCTGATCAAAGAGCAGGGCGTGACTAATAGGCTGCTCTGACACTATGCTTCACATTTACCTGAGTGGCAGAGCCCCATGGTAACCTTGTGTCTATAAATGCCAGCAGTCACCTCCCTGACAGTATGGCCGGACGCTGGTCCCACAACCGCCCCCATCTGTGGGTTGTAGGTGATTGAGCACCAGTATACGGACATCTGTGTTACCTCTCAGAGGAGCTAGCAGCCGGCTGCTAGGTGCCATGAGTATTTACCTGGCAATTTTTTGGTAAGTTTTTCTTGCAAGTCCTCCTGACCCTCCGTAGTCCCTTTGCCTGGGAAAGTCCACCATGGTGGCCAATACATGTGAAGTTCAGTGACCTCTGGTTTCTTGGCTGGTCCTGAAGATTCCAGACCGAATTGAGGCCAGCAGCCCTGTGCAGCTCGTTCCTCTACCTGGCCATCCAGCCAGCTGTATATTCCAGTCATCAGGTCTAGAGATCAGCAGCCGACCCTAATGCAAAGGTCCCGCTCTCTCCACACCTGCCTGAGTATGCTAGAACTAACTCCATCTTCTTCCCCTGCTGTTCTCCTTCTCTCTCTAACTCCAAATCCTAACAAACTCCTCCCACCCCTAGGCCTTCTCCAGATGGGGAATGCTCTCAAGGCGAGCCTCTTTCGCCCACCATCTCCCTGGCCTGGAACTTGGATGGGTGTTGAGTGTGTGTTGGTGTATCTCAGCAATGTCTCTCCTCTTACCTGAGAGCATGATCTTACACGTATTGTATAGGTGCAGTACTACTGTGGCAACAAAACCGCAAGGGTGCCACTGGTCTACATTATGTTCTGTCTAATGCAGTAAAGAGGTATTTAGCTGGGCACCACTGCAAATCAAAATATCTTTGAGTACAGCTTCAGTCCTGCCTATACACCTTAGGTTAACTCCATCGGCCAGTGTTGCACGTCTCCATGAAATATTAACTAATAAATGCGGTAGATGAAAAGACGGCACTTACCATTTTTTATGTTGCTCTGTTTAATGGTAACCTAGGGGGTTACATCAAAGCGGGGAGGGGGTGGTGGAGGCATGAGATGACAGCATTGTTTCGTGGGAACTCCGCTTCTACGCGTCGGTAGAATCTGGCTCACAAAGATTTTGTGCATCAGTGTAGATCACTTCCTCTTCTTAACTCAGTGAAGCTTTGGAGCATACCTCTAATTCCCAGGCTATAGTATGCGTGAACAGCTCTGCAGACATGGCCACCTGTGTTGACCCACAGTCAGTAGGGTGGCTGGAGATTTGTGACACTTGAGGAATCGTGTTATTGGAGTGACACTTGTGAAGACTAGAGATGAGTGAACTTTGCTCTAACATGTTTGCCAACTTCAAATCCAAACCAAAGTTGGAAATGTTTGTTTGGCACCTCGACCTTGAACGTTTAGCTGAAAAGACGTAAATTTGGGATATGTTTGGTAATTGTTCGGATGACAAAAAGCATTACTGCATTTGCAATAATGCTTTTGTTCTTCATTTCCAGTGTGTCATTGTCTAGCTAATGAGCATTTAGAGGTCTCAGGTCAGATAAATGCAGGTCTCCATTTTTTTCTTTCCTGCACTTATTTTGGGTAGGGATGAACAAGTATACTCACTACAATTCGAAACTCGCCGAATAGTAGCGGTATTCGGCTACTCGCTACTCTTCGACTATTTTATGAGTACTCGGGAGTAGCGAGTAGTCCAAATACTTTTGCAGTGTATCTATAAATACACTGCAAAAGTACCCTAAAAGTAAATAAAAGTTGTTAAAAATGATAAAATTACATACTCACCTATCCGACGCCTGCACCGGGACCATCCCAGAAGACCTGTGATCACCGGACAAGGACCTGTGATTTCTAGCCAATTAGATGGCCGGTAGCGATCTGGCCAATCAGATGGCGACACGTCACAATCATATGATTGCTAGAGGCCACCTGATTGGCCAGATTGCAAGGTCCTGGAAGTACACCTAGGAATATCACAGGTCCTTGTCCGGTGATCGCAGGTCTTCTGGGACAGTCCCAGTGCAGGCGTCGGATAGGTGAGTATGCAATTTTATTATTTTTAACAACTTTTATTCACTTTTAGGGTACTTTTGCTGTGAATCTATAGATACACTGGGAAGTAATCGTACTCGCTATACTCGCGATGAGTACCGAGTACCAGTACCTACTCGTTGCGAGTCCTAATATTACAGTACTCACTCATCCCTAATTTTGGGTGGTTTGGTTTGGCAGCCAATCTGCACCCATAAGCAAATTGCACTTTTGGCACACAATGGTTTGTGTCATTGGCTGAGTAATTTTTTTTGGACATGAAATTATGATGACTTTGCTTGTATCGCTGTAATAGACTACCCCTTATTTCTCTGTTGCCTAGAATATGCTTAAGTTAGTCTAGTTAGAGTATGTCACATGTCATTGCTTAAGAAGAACTGTGAACTTCCCCCTCATTGCTGTTTTCTCAGTATTGGAGCTCAGTGACAGTCTAGCTGCTACAGTGCCAATACAGCTGATCCTGTGTACTCTATTCAGATAGCTAGATAGTGATTCTATTTTTTTTCTAGATAGAGAGATAGATAATAGGTTTAGTAACTCCTTTCTAAGGCTAGGGTCACACTTGCAGATTTTACATGCGTTTTTTGAGACCTGCGTTTTCTGAAAACGAGTCCATAGACCCCCATGAAAAAAACTCATGCCCCAATAGCAAAAACGCATGTCTAAATGGCACATGCGTTTTTGCATGCATTTTTGCCTCAGCACCAAAAAATACTGCATGAAGCAGTATTTTTTGAAAAATGCACCCAAAAACGCAGCATGCAGTATTTTTTGGTGCTTTTTCAAAAACGCATGCATTCTTTTTAACATGGGGCCCTATGAGAAATGCATGCATTTTTGAAAGTGTCTAAATGGACATGCGTTTTTGCATGTGTTTTTAAGGGGCCCCACACCTATCACCTAAAACCCATGCAAAAACGCAGGATGCCAAAAAACACCTTAAAAAACAAGTGGCAAGTGAGACCCTAGCCTAAAACAGCCCTTTGTAGGGCTTAGTTGCAGTGTTTTTGGCAAATCCCCTGTGGTACAGTGGTGCTTGTGTGAACAGCTGCACCAATCCTGTGTTGAAAACCATTTAGTGCCACATCTAGGAAGTGCTGCATTCAGTCATTAACCACAGTTTTAGCCTCGTACCATTTTTTTGGCAAATCCCTTATGGTACAGTGGTGATTGTGTCAACATCTGCACCAAATCTGTGCAAAAAAACATTTAGTGCCACATTTGGCAAGTAAAGGTAGTTACCAGAACGGAATTTGAGGAAACATTTTTTATGGCGTATATGTTTGTTAAATTGGACTCCTAAAAAAGGTGTGCAAAATAATAAACCTTTTAGTTAATTTTGAATTATTTTTTTATAGATTTTGCATTGAAGGGAAGCCCACACTGTCAGATCACTCCAAGCTAGATAATAATAACTAGCTAATAGTGATTTATTAGAGGGAAATATTTATCACAACTGAGATTGCTCGATTAGATAAAATGAAATAGGATTTACCAACTTTATTTAAAGGGATCCTGTCACCTCTAGAACGCCTCCTAAACTACCAAAACATGTCCCTGCAGCATATTATCACTAATCTCACACTCCTTTTGTCTCCTAAAAGGATCCTGTGAAAGTGCATAAAAATGTTTTAATACTAACTCATTAGTGATTATAATTAGTAGGGGCTATATTCTTTAGCCCTTAGGGCGTGTTGTTTTGCAGCCTGAATGATCCACCCTCTCTCTGTCTGTTTGCTCTGCTTGTACAGTGTTTGCCCTCCCCCCTCTCTATCACTCACAGAATGCAAATCATTAGTCCTGCCTTCAGCTCCACATCACAGCAGTAGCTGCACAGAGAGAGGCTGGATCATTCAGGCTGCAAAACAACACGCCCTAAGAGCTAAAGAATATAACCCCTACTAATTATAATGCCTAATGAGTAAGTATTAAAACGTTTTAATGCACATTCACAGGATGGTTTTAGGAGGCAAAAGGAGTGTGAGATTAGTGATAATATGCTAGAGGGACGTGTTTTGGTAGCTTAGGATCCCTTTGTATATAAATTTAAACGTGAAACAGAGGGAGTTCATGGTATTCACTAATGGGATAAAATTGTCTCATTATTACGACTGACTAATAATATAGGACTTACCTACTCCTCAATCTCTTTGGTACTGTGAGACTATATTTATATGTGCAGATTTAGTTTTTTCATTTTTAACAGGAATAATAAAAGTTATATTTTAATAATTTTACTTCAATTGGGTTAGAAAGCAAAGTAATATTTAGTTTTGAACATACTTACATTATTTAATTGACAGTTAATTGTTAATTGTACAAATGTAAGTCAAAATAAATAAACCCATAGAAGTTTGCTATTTTCATATTCATGCTGATGTTATTTGTGCTGTACAGCAAATTATTTTTAATATTATATATTTATATAGCGCCATTAGGTTCCATTGCACTTTACAAGTGTAAGGGCAGATGAGGACAAGATCGTAAAGTGATGACAATCACATCATACAGGTACAGGAGGGCAGAGGACCCTGTCCACGAGGGCTCACAGTCTGTAGGAAATATTGTGTTTTGCATTCATATACTAAGGAAAAAAACATTATGGCCGCCAGTATAGGTGAGGGGGCGCACACCTCTTAATGAATCAGGCATATCAGAAAAGTGGCATGTGCCTTGCCACAAACTTTACTCTAGTCAGTGACTTATGTAAGATTTGTGGAGTAAGAGTGAAGCAGCTTGTAATAAAGTAGATAAGGGGGCATTGCCATGCCCCATTGGGCACCCATGTGACCCAATTTGGTGGAGATGGCTAAAACTTGTGTGGAAATTGCAGAAGTGGCAACATTTATGATTAACTCCAAGCTGCACAAAAAACTTTGCTACTATTCAAAATGTTTTATGCCAGAATTCTGTTTTAATGAATTGAGGTGCATCAGTGTGCAGTCATAGGGACATGCTCATCACCGATAAGCCATCACATTACAGGGGAAGCAGATAGCATTCATTTCGTAACAATGGCACATGTCAAAGAATGAGAATAAATTAGGCACTTATTAAAAAGTCATATTGGGAATGTAAAGAAATCAGTAGCAAAATTGTTGTTTTACTTAAAACCATTTTCATAAAGTGTTAAAAAAAGTTTTTAACAAGTTCTATTTACTTAAAACAATGCTTGGAAAAATAAAACCCATCCTGAAAAAGTTGAAGTGAGAATATATCACCAAAACCATCAAGTTTTGTAATGCAAAAAATAAAAAAGTGAAAATCAAAATGGTTTATCATAAAGGCCAACATTTTTTCGTAATGCTTAGAGGTTACAATTTGAAAACTGCTGTTACCGATAACAGATTTTGGCATGATGTGTAGTGATCTCTTACAGATAATAATCTTTTACCGTATATACTCGTGTATAAGCCGACCCGTGTATAAGCCGACCCCCCTACTTTTGCCCCCAAAATCTGGGAAAACCTATTGACTCGTGTATAAGCCGAGGGTGGACCCCAGCACAGGTATACAGCCCCCAGCAGTGTGGTATACAGGCCCCCGCAGTGGTGTACAGGCCTCCCCAGTGGTAGAATACAGCCCCCAGAAGTGTGGTATAAAGCAGCCTCCCCAGTGGTACATACAGGCCCCAGCAGTGTTACAGCAGCCTCCCCAGTGGTATATACAGCAGCAGCCCCAGAGATATATACAGCAGCCCCAGTGGTAGTATACAGCAGCCCCAGAGATATATACAGCAGCCCCAGTGGTAGTATACAGCAGCCCCAGAGGTATATACAGCAGCCCCAGTGGTAGTATATAGAAGCCCCAGAGGTAGTATACAGCAGCCCCAATAGTAGTATACAGCAGCCTCAGTGGTATATACAGCAGCAGCCCCAGTAGTAGTATACAGAAGCCCCAGTGGTAGTATACAGCAGCCCCAGTAGTAGTATACAGCAGCCCCAGTAGTAGTATACAGCAGCCCCAGTAGTAGTATACAGCAGCCCCAGTAGTAGTATACAGAAGCCCCAGTGGTAGTATACAGCAGCCCCAGTAGTAGTATACAGAAGCCCCAGTGGTAGTATACAGCAGCCCCAGGGGGTATATACACAGCAGCCCCAGTAGTAGTATACAGAAGCCCCAGTGGTAGTATACGGCAGCCCCAGTAGTAGTATACAGAAGCCCCAGTAGTAGTATACAGCAGCCCCAGGGGGTATATACAGCAGCAGCCCCAGGGGGTATATACAGCAGCAGCCCTAGGGGGTATATACAGCAGCAGCTCCAGAGGTATACAGACCCCCCCCATAGGTAGTATACAGGGGCCCCAGCTGTATACAGCAGCCCCAGCTGTATACAGCCCCCCCGTGGTATCCAGGGCCCCAGCTGTATACAGCACCCCCGTGGTAACCAGGGCCCCCCTTGCTGCACCTGTAAAGGAAGAAGTCAGTATACTTATCGCTGCTGCCGCCGCCGCCGCTCCGCTTCTCGGTCACCGCGCTGCTCCGGGTCTTCACGCTTCCTGTTCCTTCTCCGGCGCTCGAACAATGACGTCATTTCCTGAGCGCCGGAGAAGGAACAGGAAGCGTGAAGACCCGGAGCAGCGCGGTGACCGAGAAGCGGAGCGGCGACGGCGGCGGCGGCAGCAGCAGCGATAAGTATACTGACTTCTTCCTTTACAGGTGCAGCAAGGGGGGCCCTGGTTACCACGGGGGGCTGTATATACGGGGGGCCCTGGTTACCATGGGGGGGCTGTATATACGGGGGGCCCTGGATACCACGGGGGGGCTGTATGGAAAGGGGGCGCCATACTGTGAGGGATGGGGGGGCTGTATACCCCGTGCTGGGGGGCTGTAAGGCGATATGCACTGCTCCCCCCGCGGATGGGCGGGGGATGCAGTGCATATCATGAATAAGTTATGAGCGGCTCCACGTCACGAGCCGCTCATATTGCAGCCTTCCCCCCACCTCCTCCAGCCTCCTCCTGCCTCCTCCTGCTCCCGGACACAGCCCCCACGTATATGACTCGTGTATAAGCCGAGGGGGGGACTTTTCAGCCCAATTTTTGGGCTGAAAAAGTCGGCTTATACACGAGTATATACGGTAACTTCTCATTAAGTGAAACATTCTGGCGGTTGGTTGGCAAACTGTGCTCATGAACTCAAACTGCCTAAATGTCAGGTCTAATTTTCTCCATGGGTTGCTAACCATTTACCTAATACAATTTGTTCCGCTTATCTTAGAAATCTGGTTTCTCTGTTCCTGCTCCTCCACTCTTCCCTAACCCTACTTTGCTTGACGTCACCTGTCGTATTGACCACATCATATAATACTGTTTTTCTTTTCCTATGCTTATGTATATATGTATGAGTCTTCAGAATATGTGTCATTATCAGCCTGAGGGAGGGGTCATAGTGTCCCGAAACCTTGCTATGTTTACCATATTTTCAGTTAGCCATTAAAAGGTATCAACCACTGAGGACTCTAAGATTGCAATATATTTTTCTATCTACTGGCTAACATGGTATAAATATTCTTTACCTTGCCTAATTGTAGTAACTCTGTTCAACAATGACTGAATCAATAAATGAATGAAATTCTAGAACTCAATAATTCACCTCTATGACTTTTCTAGTCTTTAAGATTTTAGTGTACTGTATAATAATAATCATTGAAAAAGTGCCATAGTTGCTTTTAATCTTTCTATAAATTCACATCTTTCTTATCATACCAAGTATTTCATTACCCTATCTCTTTATTATACATTTCTATTATTATTCTGAGGACCCAGCATTCACTGGAGACAGAACTAGTATGGTATTAATAAGTTTAGCTCCCTGGCTCTCACCTCTGCAGATTCACTATATCTATGTTCTGTCCTTCAATATATTCTGTCACATTTTTCCTGTGTATTGTTTTCTTAAGACTCATAACCTCAATGTAATCCTGAGTGTACCTGACATGTCGCTTTAATTTATGTTCTCCACTAATGCATTCAGTGTTTGGCTCCTAATGTTGCTAATCCCACAGGCACAGATAATCATTTCCATTTGTTTTATATTCCCTAGACTCCACTGGTGGATTTCGATTTCCATCAATGACTTGCATTCCTTATGCATAACATTGTCATTAACTCTTTCACTTTTAATTAGACATTATGTAAATAACTTTACTAAAATTGTTGGCCAAGAAATAAACATTCAAAGTATTATTAATCATTGCATTTATGTTTTAACAGTTTTAGGACCCGATGGCAAAGGGAGCACAGGTGTTCAGTCTGTGTACACCTGTTCCTTGTTCCAACTCAATGACTTCATTAGAATGTGTTGCTGTTTAAATTAACTGATTTATCTTTTTAAAAGACCCAAAGTGTTACTAATTATAATAAGAACCTGCTTAGATTTTGTCTCTTTTTTTTAAAAAAAAGAAAAAAACAACTCGGTATTGATGAACCCATACTGTACTGCATAAAGTCTTATTAGTTGTTCTCAGCTGACTAGCAGGAACCTGTATTACCACTAATTGTCATCCTGCACCTTTACTGCCAAGTTCAAACTATTAGAAAAATCACATGCAACCATGCAATTAGAGGTAAACCCCCATGTGGTAACTGTGTTTAACTGTGAACGTATAGTGATATTTAAAGCATAACTTCCATTTAAATTTTTGTTTAATAATAATATTGAGCAAGTGATTATAATAAACTTTCAAATATACTTTATCAGAGAAATCTGATTGAAAACCATTTATAAACCTTCCACAAGGTGTCCCCACTAGACTGTGCTTACTATCAGTCAGATTCATTTTTAAGCTACTCACACTGAATATGGGTATGTAATCATATAAGAGTAAAGGGGTGGAGCCTACACAGCATCCACACTGCTGACTACAGCTCAGGAAGTGACAATGTGTCAGATTACTTTAGGCTACAGCACAGTTGCTAAGCAATGTCAGAGTTTCAGGATCACTGCACACTCCTCTTTCCTTGGCATAAGCTTCTGATCTGTCATCTGGCTCAACACAGCTCAGTCACAATCTCTGTTAACCCCTTCTCTGCTGGCACATTACACTGTTTACTATCAGCCTGCTCTCATAAACTGTGGAAATACACACACAGTGCTAGCAGACACTTAGGGATGCTGGGAATGCCCACACAGCCATAAAATGCAATTTTTAAAAGAACACAGAAAAATGGGAGAAAATTAGTCTTTTGGCACATAAAATATGTGACCCATCATTAACAACCAAGTGCAGTATTGTGTTTTTTTATTGAAATCACATTTACACTTTAAAGATTCACACATTTAGGCCCTAAACCTTTCCCATGCCTAATCCCTTATGCATATATTAAACAGCCCAAAGGTTATGAAAAGATCTTTTAAAGGACCAATTCACATGATTAGCTGAAGTTTTGTTTCCACTTATGTTATTACAGTCATATGAAAAAGTTTGGGCACCCCTCTCAATTTTACTCTTTTTTTTTTTTGTTAAAAATAGTTTTTTTGCAACAGCTATTTCAGTGTGATATATGTAATAACTGATAGACACAGTAATATTTCAGGATTGAAATGAGATTTATTGTACTAACCGAAAATGTGAAATATGTATTATTTCAAAAATTGACAGGTGCAAAAGTATGGGCACCTCAACAGAAAAGTGACATTAATATATAGTAGATCCACTTTTTGCAAAAATAACAGCCTCTAGGCGCTTCCTGTAGCTGTTAATGAGTTCCTGGATCCTGGATGAAGGTATTTTTGACCATTCCTCTTTACAAAACAATTCCAGTTCAGTTAAGTTTGATGGTCGCCGAGCATGAACAGCCCGCTTCAAAACATCCCACAGATGTTCAATGATATTCAGGTCTGGGGACTGGGATGGCCATTCCAGAACATTGTCATTGTTCCTCTGCATGAATGCCTGAGTAGATTTGGAGCAGTGTTTTGGATCATTGTCTTGCTGAAAGATCCATCCCCGATGCAACTTCAACTTTGACACTGATTCTTGAACATTATTCTCAAAAATCTGCTGATACTGAGTGGAATCCATGCGACCCTCAACTTTAACAAGATTCCCGGTGCTGTAATTGGCCACACAGCCCCAAAGCATGATGGACCCTCCCCCAAATTTGACAGTGGGTAGCAAGTGTTTTTCTTGGAATGCTGTGTTTTTGTGGTGCTATGCATAACGCCTTGTTGTATTACCAAACAACTCAATCTTTGTTTCATCAGTCCACAGGACCTTCTTCCAAAATGAAACTGGCTTGTCCAAATGTGCTTTTGCATACCTCAGGCAACTCTGTTTGTGGCGTGCATGCAGAAACGTCTTCTTTCACATCACTCTCCCATACAGCTTCTCCTTGTGCAGTGTGCGCTGTATTGTTGACCGATGCACAGTGACACCATCTGCAGCAAGATCATGCTGCAGGTCTTTGGATTGTTCTTGACTGTTCTCACCATTCTTCTTCTCTGCCTTTCTGATATTTTTGTTGGCCTGCCACTTCTTGCCTTTACAAGAACTGTCCCTGTGGTCTTCCATTTCCTTACTTTGTTCCTCACAGTGGAAACTGACATGTTTAATCTCTGAGACAACTTTTTGTATCCTTCCCCTGACCAACTATGTTGAACAATCTTTTTTTTCAGATCATTTGAGAGCTGTTTTGAGGAGCCCATGATGCCACTCCTCAGAGAAGATGCAACTAGGAGAACAACTTGCAAGTGGACACCTGAAATAGCTTTTCTCATGATTGGATACACCGGGTTATGAAGTACAAAGTTCAATGAGGTTACCAAACCAATTTAGTGCTTCAGTAAGTCAGTAAAAAGTAGTTAGGAGTTTTCAAATCATAAAAATCAGAAGGGTGCCCATACTTTTGCACCTGTCAAATTTTGAAATAATGCATATTTCACATTTTTAGTTATTACAGTAAACCTCATTTCAATCCTGAAATATTACTGTGTCTATCAGTTATTACATATATCACACTAAAATAACTGTTGCAAAAAAACAATTTTAAACAAAAAAAAAAAGAGTAAGATTAAGAGGGGTGCTCAAACTTTTTCATATGACTGTATAGGAGAAATCAGTCATAGAAATATTAGAACTGGGAACAATTTTCATTATTCCTAGGAGTTTATGGGTACTGTATTTTTAAGATGTGTAATCTGGATTCATAATGCATATATGACCTACGTATATTATACTTTGTTATACTGTGTTATTCTTGCCTTATGTTATACTTATAACAAGAACTTTGTATAACTTGCTCCTTCAATTCTGTATTACTCACTTTCTTTTACTAAAATTTAAAAAAAATTACTTGAAACATAATGCATATATGTATACTAAAGGTCCTATCACTGTGTTTTCTTCTCTGTTTAATCCCCTGCAAAATAGGATTTGGGCATGTGCGCCAATAACCATTTACTATAATGATATAGACGGAGTCACCATATGCTCTATCATGCATTGCAGTTGGCCTTGTACACCTATTGCTGGTAAATATAAGGACATGGTCTACTAAGTCTAGCCGATCGCCTCCAGTAGGCACATACAGTATATGTCTACAAATGATGCTCGACAATGCAAATGATGATTCCATCTGCATCATTATCATTGTATCTCTTAAAATAATAAAGAAGACACATTACACTGGGGAACACAATTTTTTAGGAGTTAGGTCAGACAACTGTTCTTAATTAATTTTTGGATGCTGAATCCAGAAATGATCTCAGTTTTTCTCTATCACGTCAAGTTTTTGAACTATAGGATTTTTGTCTTCTCAAAAATATGTAAACTACTGTACCTAAAAAGTGTTTTTTTTTTTTTAAATAGTACAAATATGAACAAAAAATGAAATATATAAGAAATAGGCATGGCAAATATGTTTTTTAACACTATCATCTTTTTTTACAAAGGATATATATATATATACATATATAATCAGATAACAAGTCTTATTACAGATATCAGTGCAATTGTGCTTCTCTGGCAGGTAAGTTGTGGAGGAAAAACTTGACGTGCTAGAAAAAAGCTGACTACATTTTTGGAATCAGCATGCCAATTTTAGTATAAATCAGCTCAAACACCTAACTCAACAGAATTTTTTTTTCAAATTGTTCCCCAGTGTTATTAATGGAGTTCCGGACATGTGTGGCGACTAGCGTTTTCATCTGGATCCGACAAATCCAGCACTTCTGGCATCGAACAAAAACCACTGGCAATTGCAATTTTAAGACATGCAAGTCACCGCTCATGTCCAAAACTCCATTAACAATCCATTTGTTTAAAAAAAAGCAGAGTGCCACCGAATTTGAAAAAAACACTGATGTAAAAAAACAGTAGCCTAACATTATCATTAGCAAAGTTCTTAAACTGACTGTAGTTAAAAGCAGTTTCATTGCTTTTGACTGTGTAATAAACTTCTACTAAGACTGAAGTATCGCCCTGTGTCACACAAGTGATCAGATAGTGGCAGCTTCAAGTCTCCTAAGAGGACTAGTAAAACCAATAAAAGATGAAATAGAAAACATTTTTAAAAATATGAAAAAAAATTTAAAAAAAAGCCAAAAAGTTCAAATCACCCTCCTTTTGCCCTATTGAATATAAACCAATTAAAAAGATACCAATATTTGGTATAGCCATGTTCAGAAATGCCTGATCTATTAACCCTAGAACGCATACCCATAGAAATCTACATATTCACGCACCTGGGGCCTTTTAGGCCCGTTTTCAATTATCATGGAATAACTAAAAAAAAATACTTTTCAAAGTTTATTGCAAAGTAAGGATGCATCCCACTAGCGCTGGAGTCCGCCAGGACGGGATTCTGTAATGGATCTGACCTCCTGGTGACCCCAGCTAAGGCTGGCGGACGCATACCTGGAGCCTCGCAGGCCTGCCAGGTTACCTGTTTTCTATTTTCTGTAAAATTACTTTAGTTAGATTTTTGAAACTCTAGGTATTCCTCAGGTATATAGTTGTTAGTAATTTCCAGTTGTTCATATATTTTTATGCTATAGGCATTTCGGTATAACAACCTTTTTTTGGGACTACCCCATATTCACGCACCTGGGGCCTTTTAGGCCTGTGTGCAAATAACACAGAATAACTCAAATAAAAATAATTTTCAAAATTTATTTTACAATTGCAAAGTAAGTATGCATTCCCAGTAGCGCTGGGGTCTGCCAGGAGGGGATCAGTAATGGATCTGACCTCCTGGTGACCCCAGCTAAGGCTGGCGGAATGACTGTGCCATTGTAATTTTAGATGCTTGTAAGAATATGATTTAGCGGTCTTGTAGAAGCGCTACTAAAGCTCAGGCACCAGGATGATAAGGTTTATGAACAGCAATCTTTATTTTCCCCTCACAGCTCCACAACATGTTTCAACTGCTCAAGGCAGTCTTCCTCAGGTAGTGTAAGGGGGTGAACTGTGACATCACATTATATAGAGAACAAAAAACGTTGATTGGTTCCCCAATTAACTATGTTTAACTCCTCATGCACTTCTACAAACATTGTCAATAAAAAGCGACATAATTAAACTACAATTTATACAATTCCCCTAATTCCATATTGAATATTAAAACTGCATATCTATATAAACCAGCTGTAGCTCATTAATAAAATCAAAACATATACATAAAAAATTATTAAAATTATTAAAATTACTATACACATTATTATAAAAAATTATTAAAATGAGATTATAAAAATGATTACTTCATATATCTACATGCACACACATATATATATTGAGACAAGGATTTTTTTTTTTTTTTTTTTTTTTTTTTTCCTCCTTCCCTGAACTTTAAAGAGGATAAGTATTGGCACTGGAAGTAAGAGGAATAGCAGTTATAGTGACATCTAGTATATTTTGATCTAACTCGTTCTGTTTTGGCTCTTTACATATATCTAAATTTGTAAACTAATTCAACAGGAAAAGTATACTTTCAATACTTTCCATACATATATATATATATATATATATACATGTAAAATTTATTATTTTGTAAAAAATTATTATTTTGATACAATCACCCAAATGAACATTTGCATACCAACAGAATATTTTTTGGAAATAAAATATAATTGTTATATTAATGTTTTGTTACATTTTCCAAGGTTAAATTATGACCCTCTGGACTTAAAGTTCCCAACTTAAAGATCCAGTAACATGACGATTCCGGGCTCCATTCAGCGTCTTCCCGCGGCTTCCTGTAGTCGCGGGCAATGACGTCATTGCCCGCGACTACAGGAAGCCGCGGGAAGACGCTGAATGGAGCCCGGAATCGTCATGTCGGCAGCTGCGGGCGGCGCGACTGGACACCGGTAAGTATGAATTTACCTTACAGGCTGGCGCGCAAGTGGGGGGGGGCCCTGGAACTTGATGGGGGGCCTGTATACCTCCGGGGCTGCGGCTGTATACAGCCCTGGGGCTGCGGCTGTACACAGCCCTGGGGCTGCGGCTGTATACAGCCCTGGGGCTGCTGCTGTATAAAGCCCTGGGGCTGCGGCTGTATACAGCCCTGGGGCTGCGGCTGTATACAGCCCTGGGGCTGCTGCTGTATACAGCCCTGGGGCTGGGGCTGCTGCTGCTGTATATACCTCTGGGGCTGCATATGGGGCTGCATATGGGGCTGCATATACCTCTGGGGCTGCATATGGGGCTGCATATACCTCTGGGGCTGCATATGGGGCTGCATATACCTCTGGGGCTGCATATGGGGCTGCATATACCTCTGGGGCTGCATATGGGGCTGCATATACCTCTGGGGCTGCATATACCTCTGGGGCTGCATATACCTCTGGGGCTGCATATACCTCTGGGGCTGCATATACCTATGGGGCTGCATATACCTCTGGGGCTGCATATGGGGCTGCATATACCTCTGGGGCTGCATATACCTATGGGGCTGCATATGGGGCTGCATATACCTCTGGGGCTGCATATGGGGCTGCATATACCTCTGGGGCTGCATATGGGGCTGCATATACCTCTGGGGCTGCATATGGGGCTGCATATACCTCTGGGGCTGCATATGGGGCTGCATATACCTCTGGGGCTGCATATGGGGCTGCATATACCTCTGGGGCTGCATATGGGGCTGCATATAACTCTGGGGCTGCATATGGGGCTGCATATACCTCTGGGGCTGCATATGGGGCTGCATATACCTCTGGGGCTGCATATGGGGCTGCATATACCTCTGGGGCTGCATATGGGGCTGCATATACCTCTGGGGCTGCATATGGGGCTGCATATACCTCTGGGGCTGCATATACCTCTGGGGCTGCATATGGGGCTGCATATACCTCTGGGGCTGCATATACCTATGGGGCTGCATATGGGGCTGCATATACCTCTGGGGCTGCATATGGGGCTGCATATACCTCTGGGGCTGCATATGGGGCTGCATATACCTCTGGGGCTGCATATGGGGCTGCATATACCTCTGGGGCTGCATATACCTCTGGGGCTGCATATGGGGCTGCATATACCTCTGGGGCTGCATATACATCTGGGGCTGCATATGGGGCTGTATATACCTCTGGGGCTGCTGTATACTACCACTGGGGCTGCTGCTGTATACTACCACTGGGGAGGCTGCTGTATACCTCACTGCTGGAGGTTGTATACCTGTGCTGGAGTCCACCCTCGGCTTATACGCGAGTCAATAAGTTTTCCCAGTTTTTGGGGCAAAAGTAGGGGGGTCGGCTTATACACGGGTCGGCTTATACACGAGTATATACGGTATATCTAAATTTGTAAACTAATTCAACAGGAAAAGTATACTTTCAATACTTTCCATACATATATATATATATATATATATATATACATGTAAAATTTATTATTTTGTAAAAAATTATTATTTTGATACAATCACCCAAATGAACATTTGCATACCAACAGAATATTTTTTGGAAATAAAATATAATTGTTATATTAATGTTTTGTTACATTTTCCAAGGTTAAATTATGACCCTCTGGACTTAAAGTTCCCAACTTAAAGATCCAGTAACATTCTGTTTTAATAAGGGCCCCTAGGCGATCATTTAGATTATCTCTTATCTGATCAATGATTGTGAGCTTCATTTTCATGGCATCTTTTTGGTGGCAGATGGTATAATGCCTTGATAGACTGTGGAATTGATATCCAATCTTGATGTTGTGTCTATGCTTATTAAGCCTAGCATGCATGGTCTGTATGGTCCGCCCTATATATTGAGTACCACACGGACATTCGATTAAATAAATCACATAGGTAGATTGGCATGATACCCTATGTTTGATAGGGAAAATTTGCTTTGTTGTGGCTGACATGAAAGTTTTTTCCCCATTCTTAATGACCTTGCAGCATAGGCATTTAGGGGTCTGACATGCATAGCATCCATTGTTCATATCATCCCCTTTTATTAGTGCCCTATCTTCCGTTTTTTTGGCACACATTACTAGGAGATAACATTTCTCTCAGGTTTTTGTTTCTCCTGTATATCACATTAGGTTTAGTAGGCAAATGATCAGCGAGAACTGGGTCACTCTTTAATACGAACCAATATTTGTTCATTAAATCTAAAATCATTTTCCTTGGTTGACAGTATGTTGTAACAAGACTCCATTTTGTCCTATTTATAGTTTTCTCATCACTTATGGTTTTTTTGGATGACATCTTCTCTATACAGGATTCCTGAGAAAGGTCTTTCGTTTTCCTAAATGCGTCTTGCAACAAACATTTGGGGTATCCCTTCGCTAGGAACCTCTTTTTTAGGGTTTTTGATTCCTGTCTAAAATCACTATCCTCGGTGCAATTTTTTCTCAGCCTCCAGTATTGGCCATAGGGTACGCTGGTTAACCATCTGGGGAGATGCCCACTCCCATACTCCAAGTAGCTGTTAACATCAACTTGCTTGAAGAAGGTCGAAGTATACACCCTCCCCAGGTGGTCCAAGCGCACCCATAGGTCCAAATACTGAAGGGCCAAGTTAGACACCGATCTAGTGAATTTTAGACCCCATTCGTTTTCATTTATTTCCGTGACAAAGTTAGTTACTTCTTCTTCTGTTCCTCTCCAGATTATGAACAGATCATCAATGAATCGCCTATAATAAATAATTTTATCAGCTGTCCACCTGGGCTGCGCAATGGAGACCGACTCAAATTCACTAGATCGGTGTCTAACTTGGATGATATGAACAATGGATGCTATGCATGTCAGACCCCTAAATGCCTATGCTGCAAGGTCATTAAGAATGGGGAAAAAACTTTCATGTCAGCCACAACAAAGCAAATTTTCCCTATCAAACATAGGGTATCATGCCAATCTACCTATGTGATTTATTTAATCGAATGTCCGTGTGGTACTCAATATATAGGGCGGACCATACAGACCATGCATGCTAGGCTTAATAAGCATAGACACAACATCAAGATTGGATATCAATTCCACAGTCTATCAAGGCATTATACCATCTGCCACCAAAAAGATGCCATGAAAATGAAGCTCACAATCATTGATCAGATAAGAGATAATGTAAATGATCGCCTAGGGGCCCTTATTAAAACAGAATGTTACTGGATCTTTAAGTTGGGAACTTTAAGTCCAGAGGGTCATAATTTAACCTTGGAAAATGTAACAAAACATTAATATAACAATTATATTTTATTTCTAAAAAATATTCTGTTGGTATGCAAATGTTCATTTGGGTGATTGTATCAAAATAATAATTTTTTACAAAATAATAAATTTTACATGTATATATATATATATATATATATATGTATGGAAAGTATTGAAAGTATACTTTTCCTGTTGAATTAGTTTACAAATTTAGATATATGTAAAGAGCCAAAACAGAACGAGTTAGATCAAAATATACTAGATGTCACTATAACTGCTATTCCTCTTACTTCCAGTGCCAATACTTATCCTCTTTAAAGTTCAGGGAAGGAGGAAAAAAAAAAAAAAAAAAAAAAAAAAAATCCTTGTCTCAATATATATATGTGTGTGCATGTAGATATATGAAGTAATCATTTTTATAATCTCATTTTAATAATTTTTTATAATAATGTGTATAGTAATTTTAATAATTTTAATAATTTTTTATGTATATGTTTTGATTTTATTAATGAGCTACAGCTGGTTTATATAGATATGCAGTTTTAATATTCAATATGGAATTAGGGGAATTGTATAAATTGTAGTTTAATTATGTCGCTTTTTATTGACAATGTTTGTAGAAGTGCATGAGGAGTTAAACATAGTTAATTGGGGAACCAATCAACGTTTTTTGTTCTCTATATAATGTGATGTCACAGTTCACCCCCTTACACTACCTGAGGAAGACTGCCTTGAGCAGTTGAAACATGTTGTGGAGCTGTGAGGGGAAAATAAAGATTGCTGTTCATAAACCTTATCATCCTGGTGCCTGAGCTTTAGTAGCGCTTCTACAAGACCGCTAAATCATATTCTTACAAGCTTCTATTCCCCCTGAGGGATCAGCGGCTGGAGCAGCACAGCGAGGGCACAGTGGTGAAGGATCTGGCGTTCCAGAGATAAAAAGCAGTGACGCACATCCGGGACCGGCGCCACGTGACCGGAAAGGTCCTGTACGGACAGCTGGGGACCAGCGAGGTCGAAGGAGCGGAGTGTGCACATTGCCGGGGGTCCCCCATATATCAGAGGCTATTACACCGGGTTGTGCAGGTCGTGCACAACCCAAACAGGTGAGTGGCCACCTGTAATAACGCCATATTAACTGAGCTATAGTGATCCTACACATGCGCCCCTTCTCTCTCTTTTTCTTAATTGTAATTTTAGATGTCAGTAAACTAAAAAGAAAAAAAGAAAAAGATTACAATCAGGCTTGTGCACTGTAAACAGTATGTGATAAGACTCTTTGTTAGGGTCCCAGCACACCAAGCGATATAAAGCAGGTAAAGTGCAGCCCCCCTCCTCTTACCTCCAACAGATCACTTTCTTGTAGTGCAGTAGAAGCCTCTGGTTTTGGAGCTCAGAAAGTTTCTATTTCCAGACAAAAGAAAGCTGACTTCTTCCTCCAAAGCTCCAGCAATTAGGACAAAAAGACCTGTGATGAGGTCAGAGACACATGACTTTGTGAGGGAACCTCCCTTCCAAGATCACATGACCATGTTGTCATGCAGAATCCACACTCTTCCCAGAGTCATAAAAGTTCTTCCCCAGCAACAATACAGACAAAAAGACTGAATATCACATGTAAACCTAGTACGGGCCTAAAAGGCCCCAGGTGCGTGAATATGGGGTAGTCCCAAAAAAAGGTTGTTATACTGAAATATCTGTAACATAAAAATATATGAATAACTGGAAATTATTAACAACTATATACCTGAGGATTACCTAGATTTTCAAAATTCAAATTAAAGTACTTTTACAGAAAATAGAAAACAATTAACCTGGCGGGCCTGCGAGGCCCCAGGTATGCGTTCTAGGGTTAAAATATACAGCAAATTACTCTCAGCCCTAAACTGTGCAACAGAAAAAAAATCAAAATACCAGAATTGTGTTTTTTGATCACCGCAACAATAATATACAGTAAGCGGCAGTCAAAACATCAAATATACACCAAAATGGCATAATTAAAAATATCAACTTGGGACACAAACAATAAACCCTCACAAAGCCCCTGATCTCTAAAATTATAGCGTTATTTTTTTATGTCAAATTTCTGAATTTTTTTTTACCACTTAAAAGTAAAAAAAAGATAAGGTTTAGATTTTATGAGCTCGTACTGACCTGAGGAATCATATTGCCAGGTCAATTTTACTATTATGTGCACAAAATTGTAAACTGAATGTCATTCAAAGTACAACTCTTCCCACAAATAAAAAGTCTACGTACACCTATATTACATAGTAACATAGTTTTTAAGGTTGAAGGAAGACTTTAAGTCCATCTAGTTCAACCCATAGCCTAAAATGTTGATCCAGAGGAAGGCCAAAAAAAAACATGAGTCAACACTAAGCTCCATATTGGGGAAAGAAATTCCTTCTTGACTCCACATATGGCAATCAGACTAGTTCCCTGGTTCAACGCCCTATCAATGAATCTAGTGTATATAACTGGTAATATTATAGTTTTCAAGAAAGGCATCCAGGCCCTTCTTAAATGTTAGTAGTGACTCACTCATTACAACATCATGTGGCAGAGAGTTCCATAGTCTCACTGCTCTTACAGTAAAGAATTCACGTCTGTGATTATGATTAAACCTTCTTTCCTCCAGACGTAGAGGATGCCCCCTTGTCCCCGTCTCAGGCCTAAGAGTAAAAAGATACTTAAAAAGGTCTCTGTACTGCCCCCTCATATATTTATACATTATTAAACATATATTAATATATATTAACATATTGATGACCAAAAGGTTATGGTTTGTGTATTAAGGTGAGGAAAGAAAGAAAACCAGGGGTAAAGGGTTTAAAAAGTTATTGCTCATGGAGTAAGGAAAAAAAAGTGAAATTGCAAAAAAAAAAATTGCCATCCTTAAGGGGTTGAAAAATTAATATTTAAAGGAAAACTAAACATAGGAGTAAAATTGAGATACGAAATTAGTTTACAAATCTGGAGATATAAAAAGTCTGTAAATGTAATAAAAGTTGAAAGAATTAGAATGAACACAAGAATTATCATAAACTTACCACTTCTGAAACCACTTGGTGATATTGGTCAAGGCCAGTTATGGAGCCCCATTATCTTTGATTATTAAGAACAATTCATCCTAATCAGTTTCTAGACTATTTTGATGATTTAGAAATGTTCAACTTCAATGTTACATACTTGACAAGTACATCATGAACACTTTGCTTCAATGTGACTTTTTGCTTCTCTTTCTTCTCATTTAGACTAAGAATGTTTTCAATTCTCCTATCATGAAAGTGATGTACTAGAGACATTACTGTTGGAGCATCACATGGCAATGAAAATTGACAAGAAAATTGTAGGAGCATGTTATAAATCCTCTTTTATGAATTAGAAGGCAGAAAAGATGCTCATAGCACAGAGACAGAAATGCACCAGCAAATTTGTAAGTGTTGGGCCTTTCCACAATCATGGAGTTGACGTTATGAAGAAAGTAACACAACTTCAAAGTGAAATGAAGCCTTTCAACTAAGCAATTTCTCAAGCCAATTGGCACATTCTACTGTTCTTTCTTATAATATGTAAAATAAAGTATATAATGCTAAGGCTGCTTTCACATCAGCGGTTTTTGCCGATCGCGGTAGATGCGGTGAAAAAATTGTCTATGGTGCTTCCGGTAATGCAGTGAAAAAATGTCTATGGGGCTTGCGGTAAGTGTGCGGCAGGTGCGGCAAGTGTGGTTTCGGCACTTGCAGCAGGTGCGGCCGCGAAAAAAAAACGCGGTCAGACGCGTTTTTTTTTGCGGCCGCACCTGCCGCAAGCCCGCATAGACATTCTATGGGGCTTGCCACAACTGTGCCGCAAGTGCAGCGGTTATGCGGTAATCGCGGCAGATGCGTTTTTTTTCACCGCATCTGCCGCGATCGGCAAAAACCGCTGATGTGAAAGTACCCTTAGATCAAGAATAATGTGTCCAAAAAATATTGTTATATTTAGCTTGGTGAAAATTAGAGATCAAATTATTTTTAAAATCAATTTCTCGAGCCTCAACAAATTTTTCCCCAAAATGCATTACACAGTGAATCCATTTGTCTCAAATCACAAAAACTGCAAAACCTCCAATTGCACTTTTAGGTACTGTACTCTATAATGTGTGAATTCTACTAGTGCTGTAATTAACCCCATTCAAGCTCTTTAACCCCTTCACCACTGAGTCTTTTTTGACCCTAATGACCAGGCCATTTTTTTTCAATTATGACCAGTGTCACTTTATGGGGGTATAAGTCTGGATCACTTCATTGGATCCCAGTGATTCTGAGGTTTTTTTTTTGTGACATATTGTTCTTCATGATATTGGAAGATTTAGGACTATATTTTTTCAGTTAATTAAAAACTTGGTGAATGTTAAAAAAAAATGTAATTTTCTAATTTTTCCTTTTTATGCCCTTAAACTAGAGTTATATCACACAAATACATATTAAAGAACTTTTACCAAATGTCTACTTTACACCAGCACAATTAAAAAAATACAGTGCTGTGCAAATTAATTGGGATAAAGCATTTTTTTAAGTAAAATCGTAAGTTGGGGTTACCAGTCAGTGATTCAAAGCAGTCTTAACTGCTTTGAACAGGTGTGAGTGTACAACCTTGAGTAACAAAATGTGGTTTGACTGGTTTTAGTCAGAAAATAACAGCTAGCTGCCCCCTCAGCTTCAGTTGAGAGCTTGTTTCTGTGAGGAGTGGTTTAGTGTACTTTTTCTCTCAGTGTCATTCGTGCCTGTAAAAATGGATGTTACTCCACGGAAGAGGTCTAGAATTATTACTCTTAATGAACATACAAGTCTGACTGTATAAGAAATCGCTTCCACCGTTGGTATTGGAAAATCTACCGTTTCAAGAATAATTTGCACACACAATGAAACTGGATCGTTTTCTCCAAAATGAAAAGGGAAATGTGGAAGAAAAAGGAAAACAACATCAAGAACTGATAAAACACTTATCAGAAATAGTAAAATTAATGCAAGATAAACAGGTAAAGACTTGCTTTGTCCCAATTATTTTGCACAGCACTGTAATTCTTAGGAAATTAGAAGAGTTCAAAATTTATCAGCAATTTCTTATTTCTCCAACAAAATTTACAAAACCATTTTTTTAGTGACCAATAATGTTGAGCCCAGAAAATGAAAAAAATACATCTTTACTACAAAAAAGTAACTTTAACTCCAAATCTTACATTTTCACAAGGGTTACAGGAGAAAATGGGCTGTTCAATTTGTAGTGCAATTTCTCTTGCGAACATTGATATCCCATATGTAGTCAAAAACTACTTTTAAAGGCAGAGGGCAAAGCTCAGAAGTACAGTAGCGCCATACTGGATCCAGGTTTAACTGGAATTGTTTGGGGGTGCAATGATGCATTTGAGGTGCCCCTTAGGTGCCTATTTTGCAAACTGCATCACTCAATTCATCTAGGGGTGCAGTGAACATATTGACATCACAGGTTTTTCACTAAATTTTATATCAGGCAGTGAAAAAAAAATATTTACACTAACATTTTGTTTTAACCTCAGATTTCTAATTTTGACAAGGGGAATAGGTAAAAAAGTCCTCAAAATGTGTGACACAATTTCTACTGAGCTTAGCAATACCAGATATGTGACTGTATAGTACTGTTTTACCTCACCAGAGCACCAGAGGGCTCAGGAAGTAAGGGGAGCCATTTGATTTTTGGAGCACATATCTTCCCAGAATAGTTTGCTATAGTGGGCTTCTTAATTACAACAATGCCAAACATGTGGACATTAACAGTGGTATAAATACATTATTGTGCTAAGAAGGGACGGGAGCATTTGGATTTGGGTGCACATGTTTTGCTAGTTTTCTTTTGGGGGATGAGACTCGTAGCACTTTTCCAGAGCCTTTGTAGTACCAGTAATGTGGGAGCTCTTATATTCCCATTAACAGATGACAGACCTTGGTGGGACCTTGTTTTTTTGTGGGTTGAGTTGAATGCTATTGGTCACACTTTGATTACAGAACATTTTTGGTAATTACCTCAGGGTAACCTGAGGAAGGTGCTGGGACAGCACTGAAATGCGTTGGTTAAGGTCTAATAAAGATTGTGATGGAAGAAACAACCCTTGTGAAGTACCTTGATTAAAGCAGCAGCGCGGACCATGGAAACCATTCGGGTTCAAGCTCCTGATTTTCCTGCGGTTTTGGCGTGACGGTGGAGGTTCTGCAGCAGCTGCTAAAGCGCTCAAACTGGTTGTGGGTGTCACAACCTGAAAATTTGAGTGGACCACTGTATGACCCACATACAAATAAAAGTGTCTTTTTGATAAGGCACAAACTGCGCCTCTTTGTCTCCTTTTATTTGTAGTTGTCCGGGTACTTTAACTCAAATTGGTTCAATTCTAGTTACACACAGTACACAACCGGCTCCGGACACTGGTTATACAGCTGGGACAGTTCACTAGGGGCACCCTCTCTCTAGTCCTTTCGGGCTTCACAGTCCCTTCCTGCACATCTACTCCAGTCCAGCTGTCACAGATTTTCTGTGGACATTCCCGACCGTGAATCGCAGTCCTATATGACGGCCTTTCCTTCGTGTGCCGGGGGTTGGGTTCCGGGGACAACGTACCTTCACCTTGCCGGTTAATTTGTGGCCGGGGCATGCAGATGCCAATGACATCTACAGGGCCGGTACCCTAGTGAAGGCCCAGTCCTTTCTGTGTCCTGACTCATCTGGACCCACCGTGGACCCCTTCTCTCTCTCGGTACTCTGCCAGGGACCTGGACTGGCCTTTGGGTGGCACAAGCCACTGGGTCCATGTTCTTCCTTTACAGTGTTACACTTTGGCTCTCAGAGCATCTCGGCTTGGGGGTTCTGTTTCTCACCTACTTACTCATGCCAGGAACATGAACCTGTGCTCTCTGTGTCTTCCCGAATAAGCCCCCAACTTAGTGTTCTTAGGGTTTTAGTCTAGTTCCTCCACCCCTCTCCTGAGTTTTCCTCTCTTCTCTCCACCCTCCACCTAGCTCCCACCTCTATCCCTTGCCAGACATAGAGTACTAGGTCTAGTGATGGGGGGATGTGTAGGGCATTGGTGTGGGGTGATTAGCTTTCCTGTCACAGCTGCATCACCTTATGTGGCTGCAAGTCTGCAGGGGCGCCAAACTACTATTGCAATAAAAATGATTTTTACTAACTGAAGGTTTTTTTAATCACTGAGTTTAAAGGCTATAGTTTTTTTAATTTTCCCCAACAGAGTCACGTGGGTGCTTATTTTATGCAAGATGAGTTTGAGACATATGATGGCCGCTGTGCTGTGAGGATGTGCTGCTCTTCAACATCCGCAGCCAGCCGTGACCACAGCCTCCCCATTGTCCCCAGAATCATAACATTATCATCTGCTTGCACTAAGCTACCTATCCATCTGTGTAATGAAGACAAGGAGCACTGGAGTGATATCATCTACCTCCCCACAGATGTACAGCTGCAAACGGCCTGCTCCACCTGGTCTCAATGTCCAACACTGGTGAGACTCAAGGTGGCGGCTGAGGTTCCCCTAGATCTCCCTCCCCTGTAGGCCTTGGCTGCCCTCCCCCTGGAAATATTGCAGATAACTCCCAGTGACCCCTCCGCTCCCCGCCACACCAGGCACAGGACCCTAGGGAGTAGGCCGAAGCCACGGTCTGGAGTTGCAGCCATCCCGAGGCGGCCGAAGCTTCACCCCCTCCACTGGAGATTGCCAAGCAGCCCGGCCACGAGGACAGCACAATAAGGTGCCGATAAGTGCTGAGAGAGCAGGTGTTGGCAGCTCTCCACTTATCTGACTGAGGCCCACTATTAAAAGCCCCTGGCAGAATGAAGCCTCTGCCCTCCCAGGACGCTGTAGCTCTGCTACCCTTTCACTTTACACTGCCAGGCCAATGACTGCCACAGCCACACAGGACCATACAGGGTGTCAGAGAAAGATGAAAACCTGCAGTCTCCTGACTCCACAACCAGAACCCCTGTGGTCAGGCCAGTGTCACAACCTAAGGTAGAAGATTTCTCTAAAAAGCAACTGTGTTCCCCCCTCCCTACCGAAGGGAAGCATATAATTTTCTGTGACCAGTGGTACTAGGGGTGGTCATGACACCTAAGTTCCCATCACATGGAAGTAGGCTGGCGACTCCCAAGATGATAGGGAAGAGCCACTGGCAGGGTCAAAAGTGGAGGCCACATAGCTCTGGCCAAGTCTGCCTCCACTGGTCAGCCTGAGGCCAAGTAACACAGATCAAATTAGCCTCCAGGGATCAGCCTGCAACCAAGTAGCACAGACCAAGTTGGCCTCCACTTATCTGCCCTCACTCTGCTGCACGACCTGAAGACATCAAGCAAATCAGACCGGAGGGCCTGCCACGCGCCATTGGCGGTCCTGCCGACAACCACCATTAGCCTGTTCCCTTCATGACCCTCCACTACTGCACATCCTGCCGCTACATCAGACCCTGGATGCACCTGACCCCCGGCTGCATCTCATCCCTATGTGCTGTGTTTTGTCTGGATGTGACTTAATTCATATTGCACATTCCCCTGTTGCTCCTGAACCTTGACGGCATCTCATACCCCTGCTACACCTCATCCCTATGTGCTTTGCATTTATCTGGACTTTGTGTGACTTCATCTGCATCTGAACCCAGCCTGCATCTCATCACCCTCCTGCATCTCATCCTTATGTACTGTGCATCTGTTTGACTTTGTAAGACTTCCTTCATATTGCACATCCCCCGCTGCACCCGATCACTGGCTGCACCTGATCCCCGGCTGCATCTCATCCTCTATGTGCTTTACATTTGCCTGGACTTGGCTGGACTTCATCCACTTTGCACATCCCCCTGCTGCACCTGTCCCCTCGTTGCACCAATCCCTGTCTCCATTTCATTGCCCTGCTGCATCTCATTCTCACATGTTGAGCACTGTTTGGACCCCTTACGACCTCATCCATATTGCACATCCCTGCTGCAGCTGTCTCCCCCAGTACGCCCACTCCCTGACTGCATCTCATCCCCCTTCTTCATTTCATCCCTATGTGCTGTGCAACTGTCTGTTCTGATATAACTTTATCATCACTGCACATCCTCCCCCCAACTGCATCTGACCCCTTGCTACGTCTGCTGCTTGGTTGCACCTCATCCATGCGCCCATCTCATCCCCACATGCTGGGCAGTGTTCTGACTTTCTGACTTGGTGCTGTGCACTTAGTCTTGACGCAACTCCACCACTTTTGCTCACCTTCCTGCTACATCTGATCCCCGACAGCATCTGACCCCCCTACCACTCACCCCCACTGCATCCTATCCCTGTCATCTGTACACAATGTTTCCCCTTCTTGTCACTCTCACTCCCATCCTACTCCACTTCCTACTATCTCCTCCCATCCCTCCACCCAGTAACAAAATAGTACTCTTTCCCTCCATCCTACCTAGTCATCTCACCCATTCCTCTGAACTTTTCCTTCACAATCAATCCTTTGTTTCCAAACAAGCATGCCCGCCACGTAAAGTTTCCTGCCCCCATCTTCTAACCCTCTCCCTGCTCCTACTACTTGCTGGCGACATTTTCCATAATCCTGGTCCCCCCCACCACATCCCCACAGTCACTTCTACCCCATACCCACTCCCCAATACAAACACCCACAACGCCCATAACTTTACACCCATTCAGCCAGACCCCCCTCCCCTAATCCCCTTACCTGGTGCACTTTGAAACGTTCGCTGGGTATGCAACAAACTCTAATTCATCCATGACTTCTTCATCTCCAACAAACTCTCTTTCCTTGGCATCACCGAAACATGGCTCACCCCCTCTGACACCGCCTTCCCAGCTGCACTCTCCTATGGGGAACTCACTCTCTCCCACACCCCTGTCCTAGTAACAACCGTGGTGGAGGTGTCAGCTTGCTCCTGTTCAACAGCTGCTTCTTCACCCCAATTACACCGCCATCCTCTGCCTCCCTAGCCTCCTTCGAGGTGCACTTCGTCCACATCTTCTCCCCCTGCAACCTCCAGCTGGTTGTCATCTAACACCCCCCAGGATCCACCCCTATCTTTCTCAACTAGTTCACCACCTGGCTTCTCCACTTCCTCTCCTGACATCCCCACCATCATCATGGTGATTTCAACATCCCCATTGACACCCCCCCACTGCTGCCTCTAGACTCCCATCACTGACCACCTCCTTTGGCCTTTCCCACTGGTCCTCCCCAGCAACCCACAATGATGGCCACACACTAGATCTTGTCTTCACCCACCTCTGTTCCCTCACTGACCTCTCAAACTCACCCCTCCCCTTATCCGACCATAAGCTTAGGGAAGAGAGGTGTATCACAGTCCGCGCTGTCAAGTTCACTCACATCAAAGAAAACGAGTAGACGATGTTCAGTTCAATCCTTCTTCATTCTCCTACGCGTTTCAGTGCCCTCCTGGCACCTTCATCAGGAATCCCTGATGAAGGTGCCAGGAGGGCACTGAAACGCGTAGGAGAATAAAGAAGGATTGAACTGAACATCGTCTACTCGTTTTCTTTGATGTGAGTGAACTTGGCAGCGTGGACTGTGATACACCTCTCTTCCCTAAGCTTCTGGTTTCGTCTTCACGTGCATGGGACCTGTGGAAGTCCAGCAGCAGCCATCAGGATATTTATCCAAACAGGTCTACAAACCAGTTGTGGGTCTCACAACTGGATTAGGTGAGTGGCTCACTTTTCTCACCTTACAACAAGTTAGTGTCTAGTGATAAGGGCACTATTGCGCCTCTTGTCCCCTTCCCCTCTTTTTTTGTTATCCGACCATAACTTGTTGACTATCTCCTCTCTCTCCTCTCCTACCACGCTCCCTCCTCTCCGGAAACTCCCTGATCCTTGCGAAAACCTTAAACTTATTGATTTCCATTCACTCTCTAAGTCCCTCCTCCCTCTCACAGACTTAGCTTCCTCTCATGATGCTGCCACTGCCGCCAACCTCTACAACCCCACACTCACCACAGCCCTTGACCAGGCCGCCCCAATCTCATACAACAAAACCCATGCACACAGACAACCCTGGCTCACAACCCTTACTTTAAAAACCTGCAGCCGGCATTCAGGGTGACCATGCGGAGATGAAAGAAATCCCACTCTGCGGCGTACTACGCCTTGCAGGGCGGACTGCCCCAGGTGGCAGCTGGCTGTAATGGGCTCATCCAGAGCCGCCCCCATTCTCAAATGGGCCGGTCCGGGATCTGCTTTGCGGCTCACAGCAGATTGGTGAGTGTGTCGGCCCCCCCGCTCCTCACCTCTCCAAATCAAATTTCACTAGCACCCCCCCACACCTCACCTCGCCAAGCACTGCTAGCACCCAACCCCCCCTCGCTCCTCACCAGCCCACCCCTGACGCCTTGTACAAACAGTCCCTCAATTACTTCAAGACCGCACTCACCAAAACAAGCCTACTTCTCTTCTCTAATAACCACCCTCTCCCACTAACCCAAATAACTATTCAAAACTTTTAACTCTCTACTCCGTCCCCCTGCACCTTCTCTCTCCCCTTATCTCTGCCGACGACTTTGCCACCTTCTTCAAACAGAAAATTGACAAAGTCAGAGAAAGCTTAGATCCACTGTCCCCTGAGTCCTGCCCCATTACCACCCAACCCTCTTCATCCAAAGGTAGCTTCTCCATCATGACAGAAGATCATATCTCCTCCCTTCTGTCACAATCACACCTCACCACCTGACCCACTTCCCTCCCACCTAATCCTGAACCTCACTGCAGTCCTTATCCCTGCCCTTACTCATCTCTTCAACATATCACTCACTATCAGTGTCTTCCCCTCATCCTTTAAGCATGCCTTGACCACATCCATCCTCAAAAACTCCTCCCTTGATCCTGCATCTATCCCCAGCTATCGCCCCGTATCTCTTCTCCCCTTCGCCTCAAGATTACTTGAACAACACGTCTATTCTGAACTGTCCTCCCACCTCTCCTCATGCTACCTCTTTGACTGTCTACAATCCGATTTCTGATCCCACCTCTCCACTGAAACAACCCTAACCAAAGTCACCTTGCACCAAGAGCAAGCGACACTACACCGTCCTCCTCCTCGACCTATCTGCCGCCTTTGACACCGTCGAACATTCCCTCCTACTTCAAAATTTAGAAAATGATGGCATCGTTGACCTGGCCCTCTCCTGGATTTCCTCTTACCTAACGGACCAAACTTTCAACGTCACCCACACCCACACCTCCTCTTCACCCTTCCCCCTATCTGTTGGTGTTCCCCAAGGCTCGGTTTGGGACCACTGCTCTTCTCCATCTACACCCTCGGCCTAGGCCAACTTATTGAGTCCCATGGCCTTCAATACTACCTCTATGCTGTTGACACCCAGATCTATCTGTCTGGGCCTGACATCAACTCCCTACTATCCAAAATTTTGCAATGCCTGTTGCCATTTCATCCTTTGCTTGCTTCCTAAATTTGAACATGAACAAAACCAAGTTCATTGTCTTCTCCCCAAGTTGCTCTCCTCCCTACCAGACCTATCAATCACTGTCAACGACTGCCACTCTCACCAGTCCCCCATGCCAAGTGCCTCGGGGTTATCCTCAACTCCTCCCTCTCCTTCAAGCCCCACATCCAACACCTTGCCACTGCCTGCTGACTCCAGGTCAAAAATATTTCCCAATATTTCCTTGACCACGACACTGCTAAAACACTTGTTCATGCACTGATCATCTCCCGTCACGAATACTCCTCCTGCTCAACGGCCTCCCTACTACCTCCCTCACATCTCTCCAATCTATCCTGAATTCCGTTGCCCGACTCATTCACCTTACTCCCTACTACTCCTCTGTCTCCCCCCTCTGCCAAGCCCTTCACTGGCTCCCCACTTCCCAGAAATCCCGGTTGAAAACCCTAACCATGATATATGAAGCCATCCACAATCTGTCCCCTCCATACATCTCTGACATGGTCTCCCGATACCTACCCTCTCGCAACCTGCGTTCCTCCAAAGAGCTCCTTCTCTATTCCCCTCTCATTTCCTCCTCTCACAACCACATACAAGCTTTCTCCTGTGCATCCAACATACTCTAGAACTCTCTTCCCAAACATATCAGACATTCGCCTACCTTGGGAACCTTCAAGAGAAACCTGAAGACCCACCTCTTCCGACAAACCTACATCTTAGGCTGCTTTCACATAACGATTTTATCAGTTCCGATGCTGTCCGATAAAAATCGGACAGCATCGGACCGATTTTGGACCCCATGCAGCCCTATGGGCATCGGACCGAATCGGATGTGCACTAAATGCCATCCAATTTGGTCCGATCCGATTCTGTCCGATTTTATTATCGGTGCTAAAATCGGAGCCTGCTCCGATTTTAGCACCGAAAACAAAATCGGACAAACTCAGATCGGACCAAATCAGATGGCATTTAGTGCACATCCGATTCGGTCCGATGCCCATAGGGCTGCATGGGGTCCAAAATCGGTCCGATGCTGTCCGATTTTTATCTGACCCGATCAATTTGACATGGGGCCCTATGGATCAGGGTCCGAGGAAACATCTGATGTCTCCTCGGACCGATTTTAGTGTACTGAGCATGCTCAGTACACTAAAATCGCTCCAAAAGTGAATGAATGGGTTAATTAAAAAAAAAAAATCTATGCTCACCTGTCCACGAGGCCCTGCCGTCTCCCGGCATCTCCGGTGTCTCCAGGTATCTTGCCGTCTGTGCTGACAAGACCTGCCGTGATGTCACAATCACATGACTGCCAGTAACCAATAGCCGGCAGGCATGTGATTGTGACATCACGAGAGGTCCTGGCAGCACAGAAGACAGAACAGCAAGATACCGGGAGACGCGCGGGACCGTGCAGGAGTCGTGGACAGGTGAGAAAGGAGAGGAGGAGAGGGGAGGACAAGAGGACAAGAGGACAAAAGGAGAGGAGGACAAGAGGAGAGGAGGAGGAGGACAAGAGGAAAGGAGGAGGACAAGAGGAGAGGAGGAGGACAAGAGGAAAGGAGGAGGACAAGAGGAAAGGAGGGGGACAAGAGGAAAGGAGGGGGACAAGAGGAGAGGAGGGGGACAAGAGGAAAGGAGGGGGACAAGAGGAGAGGAGGAGGAGGACAAGAGGAGAGGAGGAGGACAAGAGGAGAGGAGGAGGACAAGAGGAGAGGAGGAGGACAAGAGGGGGAGCGCAATGGAGGACCGCGGGAGAAGAGGGGAGGACCGGGGACCATATTGGAGCAGCGGGGGAGAGACAGCTGATGACAGCTGACAGGAGGGAGGTGAGGGCAGGCATCAGATAAAATGTCGGAATCGGATGCCTATTTGGCATCTGATTCCAGGCATCAGAAGAATCCGATGCTGTCCGATTTATATCGGACAGCATCGGATTTTAAAAAATCGTAGTGTGAAAGTAGCCTTACACTGAGACCTGGCCACCGCACCGTCCCACGTTTGGCACCTCCCCTCCTACTGTTTCCCCACCCATCCCATGTAGATTATGAGCCCTCATGGACAGGGTCCTCTGCCCTACTGTACCTGTACGATTTGATTGTCCTTACTTAATGTACTTGTCCTTGTCTGCCCCCTGCATATGTAAAGCGCCATGGAATCTAATGGCGCTATATAAATATATAATAATGATTTTTTTAATACCATTTTGAGCTTCATAATGTTTTTTGATCCCTCTCTATATTGGTTTGTGTGAGGCAGAATCAAGAAGAGACAGCAATTCAGGATTTGTTTCTTTTTTTCATGCCATTCACTGTGTCATAAAAGGGATAAGACAGCCTTATTCTTCAGATTAGTACAATTACAGTGACACCACATTTATATAGTCGATTATGACTTTGAGGATTGCTACCATTATTGGGTGGCATTAGAATTTTTCACTTCCTCATTGAAATAACAATTTGCACATTCAAATCGTTTTTTTTTTTGTTGTTTTATAACATAAGAACAATTTTGTAGAAAAAAAACAATTGTTTTTGCATTGCAGTATTTTGAAAGCTTTTTTATTTTTCCACTAAAGTAGCTTTGTGGTGGCCTGTTTTTTGCATTGTATCCCCCTTTTTTGACACTATGCTGAAAAAGTATGATGTCTTTGTCACTTTTTTTTCGGCGTTCATTTAAGGGTTTAACTAGTACGACCGTTTTATAGATTGGGTGATTCGAAAGCAGCGATACCATATATGTGTGCATTTTATTTATTGATACATTTTTTCATATTTTTCAGCTTCATTTATATAACCATTTTACATTCCTTTAAACTTTTTTTAAACTTTTTTTACTTAGTCCATTTGTGAGACGTCACCTTTTATTAGTTTCCTTAGATGGGTGACTAAGTTGTCATCATGACGGTGACCCCTGGTTAACATAACAACAATTGGGTCCTCATAATCACATCACAGGGCTCCAGATCCCTTGGGAGAGGAGTGCGCTTCTCTCCGAGTTACATTAATGCTGCAATCGCTATTAATCACAGCATGTAGGGGGTGAAACTGCGTGGAGTGCTGGAGGCATTGCTCCTGGCATTGAGTAACAGGTCTCAGCTGTTTCATATGCTCCTGTGCTTGTAACATTGCCTTCACATACCCTGTACATTATTGATTGAGAACGCACTGACAAGTATGATGTACAGGGAGTGTCAAGAGTCTGGAAGTGGTTAACACAAACAGACTTAGTAATATCACAGTGATCTCACCATAGAAGGGAATGGTTACTGGTAATAAACAACCAACTAAGTTGAGAATGGGTAGATCATTTTCTCTCTGCCTTTAAGTCCAGGACAATTATTGAAATTTTTAATGCATGGGGCTAACTTAAAATTCATTTGCCTGTGCCTCTGGTCCTTTTTAGTTATGAGTCCTCCGTAGACAGTAATCAAAGAGTAATATGTGCCAAAACGTGAAACCAATAAAAACTCCAGCTTGCCCCACAAAAAAACAAGCCATCATCGTTAAAAATAAAAAGGTTATGTCCATCAGGATATATCTTTGGTACTGCCATGATTGTATCAACCACAGAATGAAAGGTAAAATACCAAATTAACTAAACAGTGGTTAATTTAAAAAAATATACATTTAAAAACAAATAGAATTGCTATCTGAGCATCAACTTAATTCCTAACCCCAGTTTAATCCTAAACCTAACCATTTTTTTTAATTATTTTTCTATAGAAAGTTTTTATGCCTTTAATAACTGTTATTGTCAAGACAGCCGTTCGTTGCATTATTCCACTGGCTGGCTGGCTATCATGGAAGATTACTTAAATGACATCAGGCATAACAAGCTTCTCAATAATGCCGTGCAGCCACCACATCACAATGTCTAGGACAGCCAATCAAAGGTGGACTAATGGATACAGAGAGCGCACTTGATATGTATCCGGTGGTCTAGTGAGGATCTTAAGCTAGGTATGTGAGGATGTTCCGCTCGCCTGGAGTGGTTCTGCATACCCTGCACAACTTCGGTGTATCGCCTGGGAGCGGCAGTGTTCTGGGACTGCCCGACAGCTTCTTCCTGATACCGGTCATGTGATCGGTCCAGTCACGTGATCACGCGTCTGACGTCACGACAGGTCCTTTACTTGTAGGGGAAAATCACTATCGCCGGCAGCTCCAGCCACAAAACTCATAAATCCAATTGGTAAATCCAACTGAGGAAGACAGCAGACCGCTGTAGAAACGCGTATTGGTGTCTTAATGAATAAAGGAGGTTTGTTTCTAACAAGTAGTGTTAGTCCCATAAGCCTGAGTGCTCCTAGAAGTTTGACTACAAACCTTCTTGTTGTTATAATCAAAGGTGGACTATCACAATCAATGTAAAATATGTAAGCGAGTAAAAAAAAATGACATTTTAAGGATATCAGAATTCAGAGTTCTTCATTACGGATAGCAATCAAAAGGCCTAAATCAGAGTGTTGTGTTCTATTGCAGTGATGAAAATCACAGACATTAAAAGTGGTAGTCTCAGGCCAAAACCAAAGAATAATGTAATCAATATTACAATTTCAAGAAAACTGTTGAAAAAAATCCCTTTAAAATTAACTTTTATTATACTACTAAGCCCTTCACAACCAAGGTTGTATATCTACCCCTTGGTCGCTTCCCTCCCTTTGATTTGAGCTCACATGCTTAGCTCACATCACATTATTCCCTGCACATGTCAGCTGATCAGATCAGCTTACATGTGTAGCTAACAGGACCGATCGTATCAGAGATCTAATCGGCAGGGTTAACCCTTTAGATCATATTGTCAATCACTGACAGAACATTGTAAAGTACCGTGATGGGGATTGCACTGTTCCCCGCCATCATCAGTAGCCTTGTAATGCAATCACAGGGCCTTGATGCATTACGA
The DNA here is from genome assembly GCA_033576535.1 of Allobates femoralis. Taxonomy (NCBI): domain Eukaryota; kingdom Metazoa; phylum Chordata; class Amphibia; order Anura; family Aromobatidae; genus Allobates; species Allobates femoralis. The sequence continues at coordinate 334,021,942 of JARQOC010000001.1, read as the reverse complement.
TGACAAGCCGTGGTCAGTTAATGATCTGGTATGCTGTCATGACTCATTTCCTGCCAGCGATGCTCGAGTGGAATCACTGGCAGAATGTGATCATTTGTGCTGGGCAGAAGAATGGTGAAGCATCTCACTGCACAGTACAAGTGACTAGACACAGCAATTTTAAAGCGCCTCAAGAGCTATGTAAAATAAATGAAAAATAAAAAAAGTTTTAAAAAATATATAAAAAAATAAATAAATAAAAGTTTAAATCACCCTCTTGTCCCATTAAAAATAACCTTTATTAAAAAAAATACACATATTTGATATTGCCACATTTAGAAATGCCTTATCTATCAAAATCTAAAATCAATTAATCAGATCAGTAAAATGCGTAGCATGGAACAAATTCCAAACGCCAAAATGACATTTTCTTGCTCGACACAACATTGCAATAAAATGGAAATGCAAGCAATCAAAACATCACATCTACCCAAAAGTAATATCATTAGATATGTCAGCTCAATCCACAAAAAAATAAACCATCACACAGCCCCAGATCCCAGAAAATGAGATCGCTATGGGTTATGGAAAATGGCGCTAAAAGGACAATTCTTTTTTTAAAAAAACTTCTGAATTTGTTTTACCAGTTAGGTAAAAATAAACGTATACATGTTTGCTATCTACGAACTTGTACTTACCTGATGCATCATACTGACACATCAATTTTACCATACAATGAACATCTATTATATAATTGCCGTAGCGACTTCCGTCGGAGCGGCGCTGCTTCCGGTCGCTTGGTTAGCGAGTCCGAGCTGCTTCTCCTGGACTCTGCCCGTGGCCGCGTAGCATTGCGAGTCGTTGCATCCTAGCGAAGCAATGCCCGCGAAGCGGGCATTGCGAGTCGCTACACCCGCTAACCAAGCCACCGAAGCCCATACTCCTGTAGTGTACACCGCTATACTATACTACAGTCCCATGCCCATAAGCGCCATGGGACTGTAGTATACCATCGCGCTGTACACTACAGACCCCTGCCGCGACTCGCTAACACCGCTAACCAAGCCACCGAAGCCCATACTCCTGTAGTGTACACCGCTATAGTATACTACAGTCCCATGCCCATAAGCGCCATGGGACTGTAGTATACCATCGCGCTGTACACTACAGCCCCCTGCCGCTCTAAGCCACTACGCGCTGCTGTACTGTACACCGCTATAGTATACTACAGTCCCATGCCCATAAGCGCCATGGGACTGTAGTATACCATCGCGCTGTACACTACAGCCCCCTGCCGCTCTAAGCCTACCCCCTAAGGCACCGCCGCCCCTAACCCCCTAAGCCCCGCAGCAGCCCCGACCACCTAACCCCCGACCCGCACCATCCAAAGCCGCCGCCGATACCCCCTAAGCCCCGCCGTCTACCTCCTAAGCCATCGCCGCCCCTACCTAAGCCCCTACCCCCTAAGCACCCTACCCCCTAAGCCCCGCAGCAGCCCCGACCACCTAACCCCCGACCCGCACCATCCAAAGCCGCCGCCGATACCCCCTAAGCCCCGCCGTCTACCCCCTAAGCCATCGCCGCCCCTACCTAAGCCCCTACCCCCTAAGCACCGCAGCAGCCCCGACCACCTAACCCCCGACCCGCAGCATCCAAACCCGCCCCCGATACCCCCTAAGCCCCGCCGTCTACCCCCTAAGCCATCGCCGCCCCTACCCCCTAGGCCCCCGCCGATACCCCTAAGCCATGCCGCCTACCCCCTAAGGCACCGCCGCCCCTAACCCCCTACCCCCTAGACCCCCGACGATACCCCCTAAGCCATGCCGCCTACCCCCTAAGGCACCGCCGCCCCTAACCCCCTAAACCCCGCAGCAGCCCCGACCACCTAACCCCGACTCGCACCATCCAAACCCGCCGCCGATACCCCTAAGCCCCGACTACCTAACCCCCGACTCGCACCATCCAAAGCCGCCGCCGATACCCCCTAAGCCCCGCCGTCTACCCCCTAAGCCATCGCCGCCCCTACCTAAGCTCCTACCCCCTAGGCCCCCGCCGATACCCCCTAAGCTCCCGCCGCTGTCCCCTGCCCCTGTCGCTAAAGCCCTACACCCTAACCCCCCGCCGTCCCCTAACCTAACGCTGCTCTCACCTAAGGCCCTACACCCGAAGCCCCCGTCCATCACTTACATGCCTTCAAGTCATCTGATCGTCCGTCCGATCGTCCGTCCGATCCTCCGTCCGGCCAGGCGTCCTCTTCCTCCGGCCCCGGGGGTCTTCTCTCTTCTTTCCGCCATCTCCGCCTCTTCGTCCGGCCCGGGGATCTTCTGTCTTCTTTTCCGAAAATTCCACCTCCGACGTCCTCTTCCTTCTCATTAAGATAGAATGGAGGAAAAATCCCCCATTCTACCTCAATGAGATCTCACGCCGTCTTCTGATTGGTCGCTGGATAATGCCCTCAGCCAATCAGAAGAGCTCCTCATTCAGTTTTCATTCAGGTCCGCCTTTTTTCCCCATTGACATACATTACCGGTGTGTCGGCGATTTTATGGCCGCCCCCCTGGTTCTATTTGTCGGCCCTAAAATCGCGGACACACCGCTAATGCATCTCTATGGGCAAGTCAGCTCGAATTCTGATTGGTCGCCGTTCAATCCGAAATCGGGCTGACTGCCCATAGAGATGCATTAGCGGTGTGTCCGCGATTTTACGGCCGACAAATAGAACCAGGTGGTCGGCCATTAAATCGCCGACACACCGCTAATGCATGTCTATGGGCAAGTCAGCTCGAATTCTGATTGGTCGGCGTTCAATCCGAAATCGGCCTGACTGCCCATAGAGATGCATTAGCGGTGTGTCCGCGATTTTAGGGCCGACAAATAGAACCAGGTGGTCGGCCATAAAATCGCCGACACGCCGCTAATGCATTTCAATGGGAAAAAAGAAAGGCGGACCTCAATGAGAACTGCGTCTCAGCCTAAATAATAAATTAAATAATAAAAAAAATAATTAAAAAGAATTAAAAAATAATAAAAATAATAATTAAAAATAATAAAAAATTCAATAAAAATAATAATAAAAAAATAAAATATATGCTAATAAGATCAGCCCTTTGCGGACCTGAATGAGAACTGCCTCTCAGCCTAAATAATAAATTAAATAATAAAAAAAATAATTAAAAAAGAATTAAAAAATAATAAAAAAAAATAATTAAAAATAATAAAAAATTCAATAAAAATAATAATAAAAAATAAAATATATGCTAATAAGATCAGCCCTTTGCGGACCTGAATGAGAACTGCGTCTCAGCCTAAATAATAAATTAAATAATAAAAAAAATAATTAAAAAAGAATTAAAAAATAATTAAAAAAAATAATTAAAAATAATAAAAAATTCAATAAAAATAATAATAAAAAAATAAAATATATGCTAATAAGATCAGCCCTTTGCGGACCTGAATGAGAACTGCCTCTCAGCCTAAATAATAAATTAAATAATAAAAAAAATAATTAAAAAATAATTAAAAAATAATAAAAAAAAATAATTAAAAATAATAAAAAATTCAATAAAAATAATAATAAAAAAATAAAATATATGCTAATAAGATCAGCTCTTTGCGGACCTGAATGAGAACTGCGTCTCAGCCTAAATAATAAATTAAATAATAAAAAAAATAATTAAAAAAGAAATAAAAAATAATAAAAAAAAATAATTAAAAATAATAAAAAATTCAATAAAAAATATAATAAAAAAATAAAATATATGCTAATAACATCAGCCCTTTGCGGACCTGAATGAGAACTGCGTCTCAGCCTAAATAATAAATTAAATAATAAAAAAAATAATTAAAAGAGAATTAAAAAATAATAAAAAAATTAATTAAAAATAATAAAAAATTCAATAAAAATAATAATAAAAAAATAAAATATATGCTAATAAGATCAGCCCTTTAGCGCACCTGAATGACAACTGCCTCTCAGCCTAAATAATAAATTTAATAATAACAAAATAATTAAAAAATAATTAAAACATTATAAAAAAAATAAATAAAACATAATTAAAAAATAAATAACAAATAATAAATAATAATTTTAAAAAAAATGCTAATAATAATATTACTGCTAATAATAATGCTATTAATGATAATAATTATGTTATTAATGCTATTATTAATGCTAATAATCCTATTATTAATGCTATTTATGCTATTAATAATGTTATTAATGCTATTAATAATGCTAATAATGCTATTATTAATGCTATTAATGCTAATAATAATGCTATTAATGCTATTAATAATGTTATTAATGCTATTAATAATGCTAATAATGCTATTATTAATGCTATTAATGCTAATAATAATCCTATTAATGCTATTAATAATGCTATTCATGCTATTAATAATACTATTAATGCTATTAATGCTAATAATAATGCTATTAATGCTATTAATAATGTTATTAATGCTATTATTAATGCTAATAATGCTATTATTAATTCTATTAATGCTAATAATAATGCTATTAATGCTATTAATAATGTTATTAATGCTATTATTAATGCTAATAATGCTATTATTAATGCTATTAATGTCAATATTTATCCTATTAATGGTATTATTAATGCTATTAATGCTAATAATAATGCTATATAATGCTATTAATGCTAATAATAATGCTATTAATGCTATTAATAATGCTATTAATGCTATTAATAATGCAATTAATCCTATTATTTTATGCTATTAATGCTATTAATGCTAATATTTATCCTATTAATGGTATTATTAATGCTATTAATGCTAATAATAATGCTATTAATGCTATTAATAATGTTATTAATGCTATTATTAATGCTAATAATGCTATTATTAATGCTATTAATGTCAATATATTATCCTATTAATGGTATTATTAATGCTATTAATGCTAATAATAATGCTATTAATGCTATTAATGCTAATAATAATGCTATTAATGCTATTAATAATGTTATTAATGCTATTATTAATGCTAATAATGCTATTATTAATGCTATTTATGCTAATAATAATGCTATTAATGCTATTAATAATGCTATTAATGCTATTAATAATGCTATTAATCCTATTATTTATGCTATTAATGCTATTAATGCTAATATTTATCCTATTAATGGTATTATTAATGCTATTAATGCTAATAATAATGCTATTAATGCTAATATAATAATGCTATTAATGCTATTAATAATGTTATTAATGCTATTATTAATGCTAATAATGCTATTATTAATTCTATTAATGCTAATAATAATGCTATTAATGCTATTAATAATGTTATTAATGCTATTATTAATGCTAATTAATGCTATTAATAATGTTTATTAATGTCAATATTTATCCTATTAATGGTATTATTAATGCTATTAATGCTAATAATAATGCTATTCATGCTATTAATGCTAATAATAATGCTATTAATGCTATTAATAATGTTATTAATGCTATTATTAATGCTAATAATGCTATTATTAATGCTATTTATGCTGATAATAATGCTATTAATGCTATTAATAATGCTATTAATGCTATTAATAATGCTATTAATCCTATTATTTATGCTATTAATGCTATTAATGCTAAATATTTATCCTATATAATGGTATTATTAATGCTATTAATGCTAATAATAATGCTATTAATGCTAATAATAATGCTATTAATGCTATTAATAATGCTATTAATGCTAATAATAATGCTAATAATGCTATTAATAATGTTATTAATGCTATTATTAATGCTAATAATGCTATTAATAATGTTATTAATGCTATTATTAATGCTAATAATCCTATTATTAATGCTATTTATGCTAATAATAATGCTATTAATGCTATTATTAATGCTATTAATGCTATTAATAATGCTATTAATCCTATTATTTATGCTATTAATGCTATTAATGCTAATAATAATGCTATTAATGGTATTATTAATGCTAATAATAATGCTATTAATGCTAATAATAATGCTATTAATGCTATTAATAATGTTATTAATGCTATTATTAATGCTAATAATGCTATTATTAATTCTATTAATGCTAATAATAATGCTAATAATCCTATTATTAATGTTATTAATGCTATTATTAATGCTAATAATCCTATTATTAATGCTATTTATGCTAATAATAATGCTATTAATGCTATTAATAATGCTATTAATGCTATTAATAATGCTATTAATCCTATTATTTATGCTATTAATGCTATTAATGCTAATATAATGCTATTAATGGTATTATTAATGCTGTTAATGCTAATAATAATGCTATTAATGCTAATAATAATGCTATTAATGCTATTAATAATGTTATTAATGCTATTATTAATGCTAATAATGCTATTATTAATTCTATTAATGCTAATAATAATGCTATTAATGCTATTAATAATGTTATTAATGCTATTATTAATGCTAATAATCCTATTATTAATGCTATTTATGCTAATAATAATGCTATTTATGCTATTAATAATGTTATTAATGCTATTATTTATGCTAATAATGCTATTATTAATTCTATTAATTTTAATAATAATGCTATTAATGCTATTATAATGTTATTAATGCTATTATTAATGCTAATAATGCTATTTATGCTAATAATAATGCTATTAATGCTATTAATAATGCTATTAATGCTCTTATTTATGCTATTAATGCTATTAATGCTAATATTTATCCTATTAATGGTATTATTAATGCTATTAATGCTAATAATAATGCTATTAATGCTATTAATGCTAATAATAATGCTATTAATGCTATTAATAATGTTATTAATGCTATTATTAATGCTAATAATGCTATTATTAATCCTATTAATGCTAATAATAATGCTATTAATGCTATTAATTATGTTATTAATGCTATTATTAATCTATTAATGCTATTATTAATGCTATTAATGCTATTAATTATGCTATTAATGCTATTAATTATGCTATTAATGCTATTAATGCTAATATTATCTATTATGCTATTAATGCTAATAATAATTCTATTAATGCTAATAATAATGCTATTAAATGCTATTAATGCTATTAATTATGCTATTCATGCTAATAATAATGCTATTAATTCTATTATAATGCTATTAATGCTATTAATATGTTATTAATGCTATTATTAATGCTAATAATGTATTATTAATGCTATTAATGCTAATAATAATGCTATATGCTATTAATAATGTTATTAATGCTATTATTAATGCTAATAATGCTATTATTAATGCTATTAATGCTAATAATAATGCATCAATGCTATTAATAATGTTATTAATGCTATTATTAATGCTAATAATGCTATTAATAATGCTATTAATGCTAATAATAATGCTATTAATGCTATTAATACTGTTATTAATGTCATAAACTGCTAATAATTGCTCATTAATACTGCTATTACTGCTAATAATAATGCTTATGGCTATATATTAATTGCTATAGATGATCGATTATTATTTAAAAAATCTTTAAAAAACAATAAACATATTTTAGATACCCGATGCATTTGCATCAGGCTAACAGCTATAACTACTATAATCAAATTAATGCACGTTCTAGAATCCCGATGCATTTGCATCGGGCTCACAGCTAGTGATGAATAAAACCCAAAAAATAATTGTGATATTGCATTTTATTTTGCAATTTCACCACACTTGTAATTTTTTCCCGTTTTTCAGTACATTATATGATAAAATGAATGATGTCTTTCTAAAGTATAACTTGTCTTCCAAAAGAAAGACATCATATGGTATATTGACAGAAAAATAAAAACGTTATAAGTAGCAGTCTACTTAACAGAGACTTTAACCCCTTCATCCACCAATCCAGTTTTCACCTTCATGACCCAGCCAATTATTTTCAATTGTGACCAGCCTCACTTTACGAGGTTTTAACGCTGGAATGCTTTAAAAGATCCCAGTGATTCCAAGTTTTCTTGTTTTTTTAGACATTTTCTATTTCATTTTAGTTGAACCCTTACTATTATATTTTTTTAATTTATTTTTGAAAAATTAGCAAATTTGGAGAAATTGTTGAAAATTTTATTTTTTTTTACCGTCACCATAGGGATGAATTGGAAGCGCTGACACAGCATTACCATGCCGGTAAGGCTAGGGTCACACTTGCGTCATGATCCTAGCCTGAAGCAAGTGCTAAATACTTAGAAATTTCAGCTGCAGCGCATAGCGTTAATACAATGCGCTGCCAGGCAATGGAGCCCCAAAGAAATCCGATGTTTACCTTGCCAACCGGCCACACAAACCTATGTTTTTAGCGCGACCCCCTGTTAACGCTAATGTGACCTTAGCCTAAGGCTAGGGTCAAACTTGCATCTGGCCCTAGCCTGGTGCATCCGGCAGAAACTTAGAAAATTTCTGCCGCAGCGCATAGCATTACAAGCAGGTAACACTATGCGCTGCCTGGCAATTGATCTGTATGGCAACCGGCTCCACAGAGATCTCCAGGGTATGCGCTTTTGATGAGTGCACAGGAAACACGGTCTGCAGTGTTTTCCTGTTCGCTCATCAAAACCCCATATCCTGGAGATCTCTGTGGAGTCGGAGGCTGCGGTAAGCATCCGGTTGACATAGAGATCAATAGCCTGCTGGTAATGCTATGCGCTGAGTCAGAAATTTTCTAAGTTTCTGCTGTATGCTCTAGGCTAAGGCCAGACGCAGGTCTGACCCTGGCCTAGTGAGATTAGGTCATGAAAACGGAGTTATTGTTTTTTGGTTGGTCACCCTGGGGCTACTTTCAGACACACTATTTTTTCTACTTCATCCATTTCTGATCCGTTTTTGCAGCGATTTGGGTGCTGCATTTTTTCTCCATTAACAATTGCTCCTATAGAAAAAATGCAGGAGAAAAACACCACAGAAACTAATATGTTCATTCATAAAACGGAGCACTCCTAAAGCTGGAAACACACTATCCTACTTACATGCAAGTCTCTCGGACTAGAGTCGGATCAGTGAAACTGAACGGCCTCTCCCTCTCTCGACGGGAGTGTGATTCTGCACTTAGGGTGGAAACACACTATCCTATTTAGGCTGGAAACACACAGGCAAGTGCAAAAAACGGTCCGATTGACGGATCCGAGAGTCATACGAGTGTCATCCGACTTTTGGTCAGTGTGGTTTCTGCGCGTTGTCTGAGTGCAATCCATTTTTTTACTCAGCAGCTATTTACTGTATTAGCATTTACAGGAAGATTTTTTACAGTTGTCTAAGCTACAGAATGATAATGTATCAATTAAAAATCGCATCCGACTCGGATGATCCGTGTGTGGTCCGAGTGTGCTAAGTCTTTTTTGCCAGACCCATAGACTTGCATTGGCGAGTCTCATCCGAGACTCGCATACTGTCGCAGCATGTTGTGACTGACTCATCATCCGCGAATCAGACAAGAAAAAAAGTCCAACACTCAGAAATGTGCTCTCGGATATTGACTAAAATTGGTCTGACAGCAATGCGATTTTTACTCGCATTGCAGTCGCCGAGTTTTACGCCAGTGTCTCCAAACCCTAAAGTAAAGAAACTGATCACTTTAAAAGTGCCCTATCTGAATGGCAATAAATGAAAACCCATTTACTTGGCTGGCATTTCACTTGAGTGATCCGTTTTGTGCAATGCACTACACAAAGCGGATGCAAAAAGCAATTGCAAAAACATGAATGTAGCCTAGGTGATAGAATACTGAAGGCTCAATATACTAGATAAATGATGTAATAAATAATGAATTACATCTTGCTCTGGATCTTGAAAATTAGAACAAATTAGAAAATATAAACATCATATTTGTTATCAGCACCACAAAATGAGTTTATTTGTATTGTTTTTATCTCTGAACTAATTTGGCTGTAGAGCAGTGTAATTGAACAAAGAATGCCCTGCCATGCTCCTTGGGGTGATAATCTTCATTTAATTAACCTTACAATCATATTTACTAAAGTGGTGTACAATTTCTTTCTACAAAGATGTTCCTTTTTTTGTGTTATTAACTGTTGCAGGGTTGTGCAAATGTAAGGCTAGGGTCACACGTGCAGATTTTCCATGCATTTTTGGAGACCTGCATTTTTTGCATGCAAAAACGCACCCATAGGCCCCCATGCAAAAAACGCATGCCCCCAATAGCAAAAACGCATGTCTGAATGTACCATGCGTTTTTGGGTGTGTTTTTGGCTCAGCACCAAACAATACTGCATGATGCAGTATTTTTTTAAAAACGCACCCAAAAGCGCAGCATGTAGTATTTTTTTGTGCTTTTTCAAAAACGCATGCGTTTTTTTAACATGGGGCCCTGTGGGAAAATGCACTAAATGATCTTGCATTTTTGCATGTGTTTTGCATGCGTTTTTACATGCGTTTTTGCATGTGTTTCAAGGGTTCCCCACAACTATCAGCAAAAACGCAGGTAAAAATGCAGGGTGCCGAAAAGCACCTTAAAAACGCATGCCAAGTGTGACCCTAGCCTAAGTTGTTTTTTCTAGCATGCAGAAAAAAACAGACTGATCTTCATCAGTATTTTGGATCAGATTTCTATCATTGTTTAGTCAATGTGTCAGTTTGTATTACTAGAGTTTCAGCAGTTTTTTGAGTATGACATTTCTGTAGAAGCTTCGTCTATCAAACATAAACATTGGACAACACACAATGGCACATGGATGCAGTAAGGCTATGTGCACACTTGGAGGTTTACTGCAGGTTTAGCAGCGGAAACCGCCGGTCGGTTTCCATGAGGTTTATGTAAATTTATGTTAATCTAAAAGCGGCTTTTGGTTAACATATAAACCTATGGAAACCGACACCCGGTGTGCACACACCGGCGGTTTCCACATGCTCATCTGTTGCTAAACCGCTGGGTTCCCAGCGGTTAGCAAAGAATGAGCATGTCCTATAAACCGGCCGGTTCTGCAGCGGCTGCAAGCAGAATCATGTGCTGCTTCCAGCCGCTGCAGAACCGCCGGCGCTAACCCGCTGTGCACCCGCCGCAAACCCGAGGCACAGCCGCCGCACATACCCGACAGGAAGCCGGTGGACGGCTGCAGAGCTTCCTGTCGGGTCCGCCCAGCCGCCGACCCGCTGTGCACCCGACAAGTGTGCACATAGCCTAACACATTTTATCTCTTAGGCTAGGGTCACACTTGGGACCTTGCATCCATTGGAAGGATGCATTAAAGGATTTTGTTTTTCCCCTTGCCATTGTCATGACAATTTTTTTACATTTTTTGCACTTGCGTTAACACGTATATGTACCATGCATTAATGCCTGCGTTCCCCATAGACTCCCATGTTAAAAAAGCATGCATTTTGCAAAAATGCATAGCATCAAACGCATTGCACTTTTGCAATGCGTTTTTTACATGGGAGCCTATGGATGATTTGCACATGATAATAACGCATGCATTTAACAAATGCATGACGCAAGTTTGACCCTAACCATGCTTGTATGAAAGTTAGACCTATCTCCATGTTTTGTGCAGGTCACCCAGTCCACTTAAAAAACAGACATGTGAATAGCTGTGATAAATGGTGATAAACTCATAAACTGTTGATAAAACATAGATACGAAAAACTGATGTCTGACTGAGCCCTTGTTCTGCAAAATGTTTAAAATATGTTGTAAGTTCAAAAATGTCATCCTGTAACTGTTTTTGATACATGAATTCTATTTAATTGTTGAAAGCTTATAAGACATAAAACCATGCTTAATGTTACAGAATACGTTATACAACATTACATAGTTATAATAGTAAAAAACTGAACTAATCTCTACTTTTGTATTCACCATTACTAAGAAAAATTACGGTAATTTTATAATTTTTAATTGAAATCTATACAACTGCACATGAATAGATACAAAAAACATCTATTTATTATACTACTAAAATCTCACATTATTAGGTTATACTAAAGAAAGTGTAATAAAATGAATAGTATAACATGTATACATTTATTCCTTCTGATTAACATGCCATGAGGCATATCACACATTTTGCAGCAGTAATAACAAGCCAATATAAAATCTACACTAATTAGTTTTTTCTTTGCCAGTGCAGGATAATTAACTAAACAAATTAAGGGAATCACACACCATTGGGACTCTAGAGAGTAACTGTCATAGACTGCTCTGTCATTCTGCTCAGGTTTAACGACCAAAGAAACATATCAGTGAAAAAAATGATACATGCAGTCTGTGACTGTTTGCTGAGGAATGATGGCAAAGTTTCAGAGCCCCAGGGACAGCAAGGTAATTAAAACATAATTAACAAAGATAATGAGTGGCGCTCTCAGATATGAGTGTTCCTCTTTTTTTTCAGCTGGCCTGTATGATTTAATAACTATAGGATAAAAACTTTATAATCATATCTAAATCAACTGCCATTAGAGAATTATTTGAGCCTATAAAATCCATATAATATAAACATCTAATTTATATGATGGTTACTCAAGTGTGAAAGTATGTGATATATAGTACAGAGACGGTGTTAAGGACATGCATTGTGCAATTTACAGTCAGTGTAACATAAGCGAAGGAAGTGGCGCTCTCCAGCCATGAATTACCTCAGTTAGGCTTGGGTCACACTTTAGCCATTAAAGCGCTAAAAGCTACCGTTTTTCACAATTCCAAATTGTGGAAAACGGTAGCATTAACTCTTCTATAGGCTCCCATACAAAAAACGCGTGGTAAAAATGCAACACTTTTGATGCTATGTGTTTTTGCTAAAGCACTTAAAAACGTGGTAAGCAACATTTTTGGGGCGTTTTCAAAAACGCATGCATTTTTTTAACATTGGAGCCTATGAGAAACGCATGCATTAACGCATGGTACAATCATATATGTATGATGCGTTAACACATGCGTTAACGCCAGCGTTAAAATGGCATAAAATGGTAACAGAAAAAAACTGCAACCATTAATGCTGGCATCAAAAAAACGGCCTCCAAGTCTAAGAATAATGTTGTAGTAAGTATCAACCATAAATTCATTATAGTATAGAATCCAGACCAGCTCTGTCTACTCTCAGCCTAACATTGTCAGGAAAAGGGTTGGGACTAAACAGTAAATACTGACCAAGGCAATAAATAACAGTAATGTCTCCTCTACACAAAGTAATTTACAGGATTTTGATAGCTTCTTCTAAAAAAAACATTATGAATCCTATATATATATATATATACAAGAGTTTTGTGGCCTAAAAAAATTAAAAAATGTGCTATTTTTATTGCTTAATTTTTCCTTATTGACTTACAGGCAATGTCAGATGTAGTGTTCTCTTGAAGAAATCAAGCAAAAAATGGCAGGAAAAATGCTCTACAGCCATGGTATTTTTGCCAAAAAAATAAAAACAAGCATAATTTGCCTTCCTTCTTGACATATATTGACTAGATCTAGGCATATCGAGATGCTGGACTCATTTGCACCATCAGTAGTTTCTGACCACTGCACAGGAACCTTGTGTATCTCTTACCTTCCAGGATAACCGATATGCCATCGTCTATATATCACTTAGCAGTGGCGACATCGTGACAGGCAGGCAAATAAAACAACATTCTTTCATCTCAAAAACTAGAAGAAAAGTAGAAAAGCGCACATAGGGTCATATCCGGGTGTAAACGGGGTGTTGTATTGTGTGCTGTTGCACTAACCTTATGTTGTTGTGAGAATCACAACAACTATTGAAGCATAAACCATGGTGGATCTCTAATGAAGTGGTCTGAAGTACCACGAAAAGCGTAAGAATTAGACATTAAAGGTATTGCTTTTAACATCTTGTGATTCCTTTGATTTCTTGGAACCAATGGACAGACGGCAGCGCTCAAATTACCACCTTTCATCTAATGCTTTAATTGGTTTATCTCAAAAAGTAAGAGATTTGCAAGCCTTCCATACAACATCCAGAAACAAAATGTTAAAAACGATAGGCAAATTAAAATCACCCCAATCTTTTTCATTATTTATTGTTATAGTAAAAAAATATTAATTGATTTTGGTACTATAAAAGTTGGAACTATGAAAACATTAGGTTATTTTTCCTACACAGTTATCACTGACAAGAAAAAAATGAAAAATGTCAGAATTCCTATTATTGTAACTTCACCGCGTAAAAAGAGAGATAAAAAAACCTCATACACCCCGAAAGGATACCAAAAATACCTCTTGCTTCACAAAGAATATACTATAATGAAGAAAAAATAGAGGTTTTGTTTTTTCAGAATATGGAAAAGCAAACAAAAACATTTTGTTTTTGCTAAAGTAGTAAAACACAAAAAAAGTATTGAGTATTACCATAACATACGCAAAAAATAATAAAAATCTATTGATGACTTGAAAAAATAAAGGAAGAAGTGGCTATTGTAAGACGATAACAAAAAATATGAAAGCAAAAATGTTAAAAATGCCAGCAATGGAAAGAGGTTAAAGTACTATTTAATGCATTTTAGAAAGGGTAAAGAAATGAAATAAATTAAGGTTAAACTTCAGGCAGAAATTAACTGTGCAATTCAAGGACACTTAAAACTAAGCTGAGAAAAAATGAATTCATGTTTTATCCATCTGTTTCCATCCCCGAAAGTGATAAATCTTCTTGACCATGAACAATGGCAATATATTATCTAACATTGTCCTGCTGTCACTTTGTTATGTTTCATTGCCCTTTCTTTTTAACTGTATGCATTCACTGGATGTTTGCTTTTTACAGACTTTTTTATAGATTTGTCAACATTTGCATATTTTTGGGGGGCTTGTTATTGTAAAATATGCACAGGTCATTATATTTTCATTATAAATATAACAGAAAATGAAAAAACTAGTCATTATAATCGTTGATCTAATAAAAAATATTAATTGCTTATGCACAGTATACAAGTAGGTGATAAATATATGATAGCTGGATGTCGAGAAAATCTACCGTATATACTCGTGTATAAGCCGACCGTGTATAAGCCGACCCCCCTACTTTTGCCCCCAAAAACTGGGAAAA
>JARQOC010000001.1:333970689-334006830 GCA_033576535.1 Allobates femoralis | reverse complement strand
TTTAAGAGCTTAAAGTGAGACTAGGGTCACACACAAGCCCGTGGTCCGTTTTTGGCATCAATTTTTGCATTTTTTTTTCTAAGTCCAAAAACTGATGCAAAAACGGATTATATGTAATAAATACCCTATCCGTTTTTTTCTGCACGCAAAAATGTTTGTATTAGGTTTTTTAAACCCCAAAACGTTGGTAGGAACGTTTTTGGGTTCAGTAAAAAAACAGATCCTCTTTTTAATATGGAGCCCTATGGAAAAACGGATCCAATATTTAGAGCATTGTTTATGTAAAAAATGGCAAAGTCCCAAAAACGTTCACAGAAGGCTCAAATAGCAGCCTAGGAAAAACAGATTTGGCATGGTAAACACTTCCAAATATGGATTGCTATGTGTCTGAATCTGTCACCTAGTTTAAGCACCTCAAACTGTCAGTACCTGTCCCTGCTCCTTCCTACTACTACTTTAACTATCACTCTCTCCTAAATGTGTGCTGTGATAGTGTACAAAAAGCATTTCAATATGCGCACTGCGCATGCACAGGGAGGCAGGCCATCCCACGTGATCAGCCCCACAATGCACCGGGGGTCACATACGACGCTCCGGCACAATACTTCGAGAAGGGGCAGTAATTTAAAAAAATAGGAGGATTTTCAGAAGGGAATAAAGACGCCCATCGGGGCATAATAAAGAAGGATCGAGGTGGGGCAGGGAGCGAAAGAGGACACCCGGGGCTAGAGTAACAGTAGCCCCCGCTTCATTACCATACCAGCCTGTAACTATAAAATGCTTTCTATACACCATCACAGCACACATTTAGGACAGAGAGGGATAGTTAGGATAGTAATAGGAAGGAGCAGGAACAGGTAGTGACAGCTTGGGGTGCTTAAACTAGGTGACAGGTTAACTTTAAACTCACTCCTTTCTCAAACAAAATCACAAAAGATTTTGTCTGAGGAAGGAGCAAGTTTAAGCTCTGAAACGTGTAACATAATAAATCACTATCTTTTTACGGTGATCTGGATCTTTGCCTCTGAACAGCGCAGCATATACACTATTCTATCCTCTATTTTAATTTCTCCTCATGGTGGCTGCAGTGGTCTACAGTGATTGTGGCTTTCATGACCCATACAGGTGAGCCTCTGATCATCATTCTCACCATAACTTGTTGTTGATAAGACCCTATTTGTACCTTTCTCTTCCAGCACATCTCTATATGATTCAAATGCATGTAATGCAGGAATTTATGAATGAGACTTTACTGCTGTGACTTTAGAAGCAGTAGTAAATCCTCAGTCAGATGTCCCGGAACACACAAAAAATGTAATGAGGCATTATACTGGGTGAACAGAGCATAGTCATTGTTCAAAGCTCAGCTGTATGATGATTTCTCTGCAGTGCTCTGAACACTGTGGTGACAGTGGCAGTGATTAGAGGTCACCAGGCTGACATTATACTACTAAATTCAGGCTACCGACTTCATCTAGTGACAAGAATGGTTTGGCAGCCTGAAATTATGAGTACAATTCCAAGCGGTCTGATCTATACTCACTGCCGCTGTTGTCGACCTCCAGTCACAGTTTCTGCACAGGAGAGCTGCAAAGGAAAATTGTAGTTCAGACCACATCTTTTGACAACAATAAGATGTTGTATATCTGAGAAGTGGACAGTCCAGTGAGCATGCGCAGTTCACGGCTGAGGTATGGGAGATGTGATTGTACACTGAGCAAAGTCTCCTATGCCCGGGGCCTGCAGTATTTGCAGTGTATAAGTGTAGTGCTCAGACACTTACAATTCAGCAAATAAAAATGGCAGCCCCCAGTGAGCTGCAGAAAAAATTAAATTAAACAGTAAATTCTGTTATAAATATTTAATTATCTAATCAATAATTATTAATAAACAATAAATATTGCAACAACGTCCTTTTACAAAAACGTATAAACAGATTACATTTCGTAAAACACATAAGCATCACTTACATGCAGGGAGGAAGGGCACGTTGCAGCATTTTGTTGTTGGTAAGTCACATCCTTTGTATTGGAGACATATGGCCACCTAAAAATTATTAGAAGAATATTAGCATCACATTAGAAAGAATTGACATAAATGGAAATAACAGATAGAAGAAATTCAAAGGAATTGAAAAAAAACCTAAACACAGGTTAGAAACATTCCGGGTGCACAACAACCTATGTACATTTACAACTGCCCTAGGAGCATTTGTGATATATATTCTAATGTTAGATATAGCCTGAGGTGTCTCTTGCCCACAGTTATCTATGAATATTTATGAGGGGCAATGACATTCACATAAATAGTCTCCTTCTTTATAAAGATCCAAAGCGTTATTGCTTGGAAAGATTTACATACAGTACATATGTCGACGAAGTTTAACATCATATTTATCCTTAAACGTGAATGGTTACAGTATGGATAGCAAAACTACTAGAATTTTGTATTAATAGATTATTTACTCTTAAAAACACAGTGTAATTGTCATCTTTATTTCCAGAGTTCACTACACCCAGGCACTGAAGAAGAGAAGATAATATTCAGTGTTAAATAGGAATGGAGAATTTTAAAAAGTGTGTTATTAAAAGTAAACACAACCTACTCTCTCCTTTTTACAAAATAATGTTGTCTGTATGTCCGCGAAGGATATTTTTATTTTTATTGCTTATTTTTTCACATTCACTTTTTAAGACGCTCCTCCGTTTACCCTGCCAGTTTTGAGGAGGCAAAAGTGCGTCTTAAAAAGCGAAAAATACGGTGTATATATATATATATATATATATATATATATATAACCAGAAAAAAATTCTCTGCAGCACTCAGCTACTACCAATAATGCACACATGCTAACAAGCGGTATATGAGGAAAAAATTAAAAACTTAAGTTTTTTTCAAAAGACTCAATATTCTTATTTTTTTATATTCTGAGGTTCTTGGTACATACATTGGCCAATGTCTGTTTGCTCATCAACCACGACACGGTGACCTCAGGTCTGATGAGTCCTATGCTGAGATCCCTGTCCTCCCTGTCCCACTTCTAAGTGGGTGGACACCATCTCAACCCTAGACCACCTGTAGGCAAAGAGGGTGCTAAGTGCAGACATGGAGCCAGCAACTCCAGCACAGCACTCAAAGACATAGTGTTAACTGTTGCCAGCAGGGACGCTGGATCAAAGGACAGGGAGGACAAGGAGGACAGGGATGTCAGCATAGGACTCATCAGACCTGAGGTTACCATGTCATGTTGATGAGCAAACAGACATTGGCCAATGTATGTACCAAGAACCTCAGAAAATAAAAAAATAAGAATATTGAGTTTTTTGAAAAAAACGTAAGTTTTATATTTTTTCCTAATATACATATAGCTTGTTAGCATGTGTGCATTATTGGTAGCAGCTGAGTGCTGCAGAGAAATGTTTTCTGGTTGTTTGATCCAGCGTCCCTGCTGGCACCAGTTCACACAATGTCTTTGAGTGCTATATATTGTGAGGTAGCGCTCGCTGAGGGTATTACAGGACACTCACTTGACAGAGGAATGGACGCTCACAGCAATGGATTCTATACAAAAGTTCATCAGGTTTATTCCAGGCTTCATAAACCATGTTCCATAATATAATGATGAGGCTTTCCTTTACCTTCAACATAAATGTCCATATACATAATCCATCTATCTCCACAATGGTTATATTCCCGTCCTGGTTGGGGAACACTTCTCCCTAAGTGTCCCAGGGCAGTATTCACACACTCAGCCTCTCCCAGTATCCTCACAGAGGCCAAGTCTCCAGTCCAGCCTAGTTTATCCTGCTCCCTTTGCAGGCTTGTGGAAGACTGCCTCTCCTCACAAGTGCAATCCAGTGTGTTTTGTAATTACTCCTTCACACAAACCTCAGCTTTCAGCAGCAGCAGTTAACCCCGTGTGTGCTGCTACCGAGCCAACCTGCACTTACCCTGTGCATGCTACAGGGTTTAGCAATCCCACATTACCGCCGGTCACGTGAGTCATGCCAGCCACGTGCTATAGCACTGGCATGTCTCCTTGTTCAATCCTGTAGGGGGTGAACATATGATACACAGGCACATTACCATGCACAGGTTAAACAGGGGCCCCGCACTGGACCTGTGCGCGACTCAGCTCCTGGAACGTGAGTCATCGACCGCAGCCGCTCCCTCAGGGACTTACAACCTGTCAGTGTCACCGACTGTTTCCTTTTACAGAACCCTCTATCAGACATCAACATGTCACTTGTCCGAGTCATCCTCTGGTCAGACCTCCCCTGCCCCCAGCGGTCAATACAGTAGTGTAAGTCACTTGTCTCTGCATCTAGGGTCAGGTCTGACTCTGTCCTGTCCCGTACTCTATTGGGTCGTCTGATCGGGCCTCTCAGACTCAAGGCACTGGAGGATTCACTACCTCTATCCCACGCTCCCTATCCTCAGAACGTTCTTGGAGGTCTCTCCAATGGCAATTTTCTTCATTGCCTACTTCAGCTAGAGAACTATTACCCCCTTTGTGTCTTTTGGCTCTAGCTTCTGCCGTAACCATTCCGTTCTTTGGAGGGCCCCTTCTTTGTTGGGTCTCACAATTTACAGACGGTTGCCATTGTCTGCTGCTCAGGCGACGCTGTCTCTCAACTTGCAATCTTGCAAGAGTCAGCTGTTCCACATCTCGCAGGTAGGCCACTCGGTATTCCATGAGCATCCATAGGTAACCAACACTTTCTTCTGTTCTTATGACAAAGAACGACACCATACCATTCTTGTCAGGTATCCAATCTTGGTGATCACGTGGTTCGCTCACTTTCACCACACCAGACTTCTTTACCATTAGTTGCATGGCCTGGCCTTTTCTTCCTACGAGATTTGTCACTATAGCATAAGGGACCTGGATGACGTCTTCCCGCAGACTCTGAGCTCTCTTCATAAGCTCAAGCTGTCTAGCAGCTTCTTTAGTCTTCAACCGGATCATCCGCTTTGTGCGAACGCACCTTAAGTGCAAGTCACTTAGGATAGCCACTCGCTTCACTGTGACTTCTGTTGTGGACAGGACCACCAGCTGTTTGGCTTCTGAAGTCCAGTACACCTTACAGGCTCCCACGGCCTTTTTAAACTCTTCATGCACCAACTCTCTGGTGCATTCTTCTCTCAAGTCCTCAGGTACATTTACGAGGCACTTGTATAGAGGAGTTTCTGTCATACTATTGGTCCCCTCCAGGTGCCCTGGCTCAGGTTTCGGGGCCAACTCACTTTTGGCTTCTTCAGTGCGTTTGCCCGGGAGGAACACTGGGTGCTTTACCTTCTCCAAGGTGGTCTCGTTCCTCATCTGGCATGTGTCTAGGCAACCTTTGAGGTCAGAGACTTCCTCCTCTAGTTCGGCTACTCGCCTCTCAGCAGCTTGTCTTCGAAGCCCTTCCTTCTTCAACTGTTCTTCTACCAAAATTCCCGGAGGCCTCTCTGTCTCCAAAGCACCCACTCGAGACTCAACAGCCTGTCTCCACAGCTTCTCTTGTCTCAAGTGGCCCTGGAGCATCTCCGTGAGCTCCCTTATCTTGGCTCCGACATCCACCGGACCAGACAAGCTCACAACACTCGAGTAGGTATCCACTTCAGCCCTCCGTTCTCAGTGGCTTCTTCCACTTCTGCAGTCAACTTCCCCTTTTGGGGTCTGGCAGCACCCCTAGCAACCTCGACCACATCACCTTGGGTCTGTCCAGGGGTCTCCAGTTCTTCACCTGTGACCTGTGCCACAGCACGCCACTCTTGGGTATCGGCAGCCCCATCTGTCACCCTTACCAGGGTCTCAACAGAATCAGCTTCCTTCTTCTCATAGGTCTCAGCATCGATACCTTCGGCCCTCTCCTGGGTCTCTGTAGTGTTACCCTCAGAGGTTTTCTCACCATCCATCTCTTCAACCTTTTCCGAAACTCCACCCATCTCTGCCGTGGTGTTGTTTTCACTTCCCGCCACCCCAGTGGTGGGACTAATATTGGTCTGCTCTCCATGACTTTCAGGAACTCTTGCTCCACTAGCTGTCCCCAGGATTTCTCCTCCTACAGCGCCACCAAATGACCGACCATGAGCTGCTTGTGCAGATGAGGCAGCGGACACCCCTACAGTCTTCCTGAGTGGCCCTTTCTCCTTGTCTTTCACTTGAACGGTACTGGCATTACACAGTGTCAGTTCCTTAGACCGCACAGTATCGGTCTCAGCTCCAGCGGTTTCTACGGGTAATAACCCATCACCTTCCATTCTGTTCTTCTCGGTGTCTGGAAGAGAACTCACACATGGCATAGAAGCAGATGACATTATATTGTCAGCTGGGGTCACCTGGGCAGTCTTTTTATGGCGCTTGCTCTTTTTGGGACGGGGGTTTTTGCCATCCTTGCTGGGCCCTTCCTTACTGTACTCCCTTTCTTTCTCAGAGTCACAGTCACCCCTTGAGTCTGTGTTATACGCCACAGTCTGGTGAACCCCCAAGTCACTCTCTAACTCGGTGTCAGCTCCATTCTTAGTAGCTACGAAATCACTTCCAGTCACAGTGAGGTTTGCGTCTTTACTCATCGTGTTGCTACCTTGGGGAGACCCACCATTTTCTTTGGTCACCCCTAACTCTTGGCTGTCACACTTATGGGGTACAAACTCATGATTACACATAACTAAATCTCACAAAACCCCTTTAGCACCATGCTGTAACAGCGCTTTCTTTGGACTGTTCTGGCTCTTACCTGAGCAGCCAGACACCAGCCCTTGCTCCCACAAGTCCAAAAATAATTTAGAGTCCCGGCCTATTATGACTGGCCATGCTAAGTCCTGGACTACGCCAACATCGGGTCGCTTCAGATCACAGTCCGTCTCAAGGATCACTCTGCCCAGTGGGTACTCTTTAGTGGCCCCATGACTACAGCGTCCTTCTATTCGCTGTCTGTCCATCAGATGAATGTCAGGTGTGGCCCTCACTAGGGTGACCAAGTTCCGCAGGTCTAGAATACCAGACACATATTGTCCATTCATTTTAACAGAACATAACCTTGACCCTAAGTTGGATGAACAATCCATACCACAGATTGAACATCGGTAAGAGGGGCCCCAGAGTTCCCAACTTCAGTTGATCAGTTCAGAGTTGAAATGCTCTGCCCCCTTTTGGGCAACCACCACTTTTTGGGTCTCCGCCCCCTTTTGAGCAACCACCCCTCTTTGGGCCATGATCCCCTTTATGGAATCCACCCCCTTTTGGGACGTTATCCACATTACTGAATCCGCCCCCTTTTGTGACTCCGCCCCCTTTTGATTAGTGCTGATGTCACTATTTAATATGGCTACAATCTCAATAAATACAAAACGTATGCCAATATTATGGCGAAACAGACTCTAATGGTCTTATATACTTCACAGGAAGTCACAGGAACCAGTTTTATTGATCAATATACTAAACCAGTATGTAGCACTCCAACCACCTATAAAGGCGTGATATGCTACTGTGTGTTTGCGATTGCAATAAGTCAGGGAATAAACCCTGACTCACACAAAAGCAATAACACTAACTGGACCATTCATTCCTCATTCTTAGTCCTGGGGTGGTGGAGATACATTGACGACATCTTCCTCATATGGAAAGATGTGGAACAAACACTCGTTGATTTGTTATCATTTCGGAATCAAGTTAATCGTACCATCAAGTTCACCATGGTACATTCCAATAGTCAAATTAAATTTTTAGATGTGTTGGTGACGAAAAGTGGAGGTACTCTGGTCACAAGTACATATGTGCACTTAATATGGCGGTATTGACTTCTGTGACACTGCACATGCGCAGTCACATAAGCGATAGGTGCACTGACGTTATTGACTATGCGCAGACATGCGCATTGTATACCGGAAGACGCCGTGATTGGCGTGAAGGTTGACTGTACTAAGTAATGGGTGGTAAGCTAGCGTTCACCTGTTAATGATGATTTTAATAAGTCACAGGTGCACTATATTTAATAATTAATCACTAATCACTGTAGATACAGCAAATGGTGTACTAATTCTATATATTTATTACACGTATGGAGTATTGCATTTATATGGAACGCTATGTTTGGCACTGAGTTTGTTACTCGTATTATATCAAGAGCTTATATGGACTTTTGTCTTAATCACTTGTATTATGTTACGTGTATAAAAAGTGTAGCTTTTACTGTTCACATCGTGCTTGACAAAGGCCAATGTAGGCCGAAACGTTGCAATAGGATATTGTAATGGTAATATTGAAATGCACTTATCAGTTTTCTCATCTCAGGTAAAACCCTTCAATGACAATATACCTAATTGACATGGAGTACCACTGGTTCCTTTATTATATCATTTTATGTTACCTTGGGATCTAAGGTTCCTATAATGTTGTATGACCTTGTTATGAATATAGATGTCAGGATTACTGTAATGAACAGATCATGTCTCTTATATTAATTGCTAGTACAAGTAGTGCCTGTACGATGTCTTTTGGTTTTTGTATTACATGATTTTAATTGAAATATTATTTCTTTATATTTAGATGTTCTATTTTTGATAAAGGCCACCCTAAACATTGATTTACTGAGAAGGAACATCCAACTAATAAAAGTGAATTTTTTTTCTGCATAATCCTTCTTGATTGCCATCGTTTTTCTATATATAAACATTGTTTCATTTTACTTCTGAGCACCTTTCAACAGTGCAGCAGACCTTTTCTATATTTTCTGTTCAGCGGGAGTCACATGGTAATGCAAGTAAAAAAATTATTCATAAAGAAAACAGATTCTGCACCTGCTTTGGTCCTCACATAGGGCACATTTGTACTGAACTGTTGTACTAAAGAGCCACCTGGGGCAAGATCAGCCATGCTGGGGCTGTACTGTGGCTTTGGCCCTGCCTCACCATTGACTTCACCAGGCCTCTGGCGCCCTCACCTCTTCATGTTAATGGTGTATTTTGCTGCTATACTGAGAAACTCCAGATGTTGGTGTTGATTGGCTAATCACCTGCGATGCACATATAGGGTCCTATTTCATCAAGACTGGCATTCATACAGTGTGAGCTTAACCTTCCTAGCGGTATTCCCGAGCCTGACTCGGGGTTAACATTCACTGTCAGAAGCGGTAACCCCGAGTCAAGCTCGGGCTTACCCGCGGTCGCGGCAGATGCGGTGAAAAAAACGCATCTGCCGCACTTGCCGCACTTCCCGCATAGCCGCCGCACTTGTGGCGCGGTTGCGGTAATCGCCGTAGTAAGTATAGGGGGACTTGCGGCAGGTGCGGCAAGTGCGGTTTTGCACTTGCGGCAGGTGCGGCCGCGAAAAAAAACGCACTTGCCGCACCTGCCGCATCTGCCGCAAGTGCAAAACCGCACTTGCCGCACCTGCCGCAAGTCCCCCTATACTTACTATGGCGATTACCGCAACCGCGCCGCAAGTGCGGCGGCTATGCGGCAAGTGCGGCAACTGCGGCAGATGCGTTTTTTTCACCGCATCTGCCGCAGGTAAGCCCGAGCTTGACTCGGGGTTACCGCTTCTGGCAGTGAATGTTAACCCCAAGTCAGGCTCGGGAATACCTCTAGGAAGGCTAGAGTCTTCTTTGATCAGATAATTACTAAGAATTGCAGGCCTACTGTACATAACACCAAATTTCCATGCCAAAAAATGGTACCGCTTTTAGCACAAAATTCCAGACATAATCATACCGCCAGGGAGGTTAATAGAGTAGCCTATTTTGCTTATGTTCCCCTGTCTGTCCACATTACCCTGTGTTTTACTACAGTAGTAGTGATGTCTAGTGTGCTCACCAGCCGTAGCACTAGCCAGGGTGAGTGGAGGAACAGCACAGGGGCTAGGCATGTGATGGTGGCAGGGAGGAAGGACCCGATTAGGGACATTAGGGAGCACAGAGTTCAGACACAGGTTAGTGTCAGGTGGTGACTTGTTTCCCTTTTCCCTACTGTTATGGCTTTCCTTTTCCATACCCTCTTTTATCCGTTGTGTTGTGCTGCAAGCAGGGAGTCATTTATCCCATACTGATCTTATAACCGGCCCATTAATTATTGTCTTTGCTCTTAGGAGTCATATTGGACAGGGTCAGGTAATTTACCGGCTTAATGGAGCGCTAAGATGAACATCAGACAGGGGACAAATTTAAAACAGACCTTTATTGGCCCCTTGTGCTGCCATTACGCATTTTGACAGTAATTCCGCTGTCTTCATCAGGTAGTACCGTGGAATCTGCTGCCTAATAGTGTAATCGCTAAAGTTTTCGCAGGGGCACTCTCCTGTTTCTACTTTACACGCAGGGTCTGTCAGGTAGGCTTAGAGACAGCCTGGCTCAGTAGACTACTCCAGAGTCTTTGAAGGCAGCCATGACCTTTGCTATAAGGGTAAATAGATGCCTCAGTGAGAGCCTTATGTTATTTCATCCAGTGTTGTTCTCCCTAGGGAGAAAGTTCAACAGTAACACTTTGAAGAACCTATGTAGGCTGGAATATTTCATTGCTGGTTGTTCCTTGCTACTCCTTCCTCAGGTCCTGCTTGTTTGTGACCACTCCCCTTCACATTAAATAGTCATATGCTTTATCACCTAATGCCAGTTATAGAATGGTGATTAATTCTGAACTGTCCACCTTGGAGGAAGTAAGATTATTGTGGCTGTTGCAGTCCTATTATCTGCAGCCTTAGTGTCTGGCTGCAGCTTGAAGTAGTAGCATGTCCTTTTGCTTAGGTTACCTTGTCTGGTCACCTTCACCTGTGTTTTATTACAGTAGTGGTGATGTCTAGTGCACTCACTGACCTGCACATCAGCCAGGATAAAAATGGAGAGACAGCACAGGGATTAGGCATGTGAGCTTGGAGAAAGACCAATTTAGGCACATTAGGAAGGTCAAGGTAGCAGACATAGGTTTATGTCAGGTGGTGACCTGTCTCCCCTCTTTCTAATGTTAGGGTCTTCTTACCCTTTTCAATCCCCCATTGTACCCTTTGTGTTGTGTCATGCACTGGGAGACATTTATCACTGTGACAGAATCAGGCCCAGAAAATCCACAAGCTGATTGTTCTCTCTATGCTCTTTAGAAAGATTCAATGAGTTAAGCAATTCTTTGGTTAGGAGCTGTGCATTAGGCCCAGCTTGGTAAGTCAGGAATTAGACCATTCATTTAGTGACCAGCTGACCTTTATTTTGTATCTTTTTTTGTTTTCCTGTTGTATGGAACTAATAAAAATGGTTGCAGCCAGGTGTATTAAATCTGTCTGGTCTGAACTGTGCCTTGGAGTGCCTGCAGCCCTTGTGTCAGGCCCACTGGGACAGGGGTACTCGGTACCGGACCGGTCTGCTACTGGGGAAGTCACGGGTGGTCCTGGTCCGGACCGTGTCCCGGGCTCGGCAATAAAAGGGGATATTTACAGGGGATTGTCAGTCGCGACGCCACCCACTATGTGCGGCCATTGATGGGGCCGCCGCTGCTGCAGAACCTCCAGGGATGAGGGAATAGCAGCTTAGATGGGATAGTTCCAGTGGGTAGAACTGTATTCCCCGGGGCAGTAAGGGTTAAGTCTATTGTGGAATGTTCAGTACACTTACTGTGCAGACGCTGCAGGAATCTCTCCTCAATCCTGGTGCTGACAGGCTGTGCTGTGGCTCTGCAGGTGGAGGGTTTTCTGTAATCCTGTATGGGGGGAATAGCTTTCATGCAGAGACAAAAGGAAAGCAGATTCAGGGTTTTCCGTGTTTACTCTCAAAGCTTTGCAATACAGCTCACAGTTGGTTACAGTTCTTTACAAGTCTCAGTTCAGTTCAATACACGTGCTCACTCTCCCCTCCGGGGTTCCCTTAATCTCTGCAGCCAGGTCTCTCTCTCTGTGACCCCTCACACTGTCTCTGTGTGCTTTCCGGGCTGTTAACGCTTCCTAGGTTGCTTCGTTGTGTGTGACACCGGACAGTATAGCAGTGACTCGGGCCCCTGTGGGTCCTCCTGGTCGTCACTGAGCTGCCTGTCCTTTGGGGTAAGGACCCTAACGTGTAGCTGTGGTCCCACATCGTGTTGTTTGGGGAGTCCGGGTAAAACTACGGTCCTCTCTAAAGCCGACACTCTACTCAGCCAGCCTCCAGCAGTCCTCAAGTGTGAGGCTCTACCAGGCTCTTTCTCTCTGCGTCTTTCAGTATTGTAGGAGGGCTACTCCGCCTGCAGTCGGTCGCTTCAGCTGTAAGTCTAGGGCCCGGGTATCACCGTCCCTCTCTTTCTCCTCACACTCCTGGGGATCTGGCCTCTGACGTGCTTTCTCTCTCCTCCGGCTCACACTGGCTCGGTACAGATTCTGCGCTCCTATCCTTCACTCTTCCAGGATGTCTGAGCCTGTCTTCCTGCTCAGCTTTACTCAACCTTCTGCTGTCTTTCGGCCTGTTCTTGGTCTTTGCTGTTCAGCACCCCGGGCCTACTGAACTCCTTCCTCCTCCCCCTCACTATTTCTACTGTCAAGTCACCTGACTACGTGTGTGCCCAACCCACTCCTCTAAATCCACCACCCCTCATTTGCCTAGAGTCACCAATCTCAGGGCTGGATGCTGCCATCTACTGTACGTGGGTTATGTGGGCTGTGAGGGTGTTGTTCTGCAACAATTGTCCTACCTGCCTGGCTGCAGTTCCCTTTGTGGCCTCCTGGACACAGAGGCGCCACACCTGCATAGTCCCAATGGAAATCATGTGAACCAATTTTCTAATCCTATTATACTACGAAAACACAATAATCAGAACTCTATTCAAAACCATGTATAATCATACTATTTATATGTAACATTCATTCAGATGGCGAAACGTCAAAGTAAATGAGATTTTATAGACTAGCTTAGGTAGTCTATTACTCAATGACAGAAATGTATACAATGTTTATTTGGATATTAAAACCCAATATAATCTAGGTTCTTTAGCAATCTCAATACCTAAATGTTTCATGCTAAATTGCAAATCCCCCATAAGGCTTTATTAATTATTAGAATTTGATTTTGTAGATTAGAATTTAATGTGAATAGAACTTTATTTTCATTTTTAATAATGCTTTAAAGTTCAGAGACTCACATTCTTGAAAATTTATTGACATAGAGTAGAGTTTACACTCTGAAAAACTTATTGGTAATTAGCTGCGCTGTAAATTATCATAAGAGATTATGATAGCAGGATGGCACGAATGTCACAGCAGTTAATAACCTTTATAAGAATAGTTAAGAATCTCAAGTTCAGGATAGAGACATTGCTTTTTATTAATTGAAAGAAACAAAATTAACATTAATCAGTGAAAGATGGCAAAAGTTTAAATGACAATAATTTACCGTATATACTCGTGTATAAGCCGACCTGTGTATAAGCCGACCCCCCTACTTTTGCCCCCAAAATCTGGGAAAACCTATTGACTCGTGTATAAGCCGAGGGTGGACCCCAGCACAGGTATACAGCCCCCAGCAGTGTGGTATACAGCAGCCTCCCCAGTGGTATATACAGCCCCAGTGGTAGTATCCAGCAGCCCCAGAGGTATATACAGCCCCAGTGGTAGTATACAGTAGCCCCAGAGGTATATACAGCCCCAGTGGTAGTATCCAGCAGCCCCAGAAGTATATACAGCCCCAGTGATAGTATCCAGCAGCCTCAGAAGTATATACAGCCCCAGTGGTAGTATACAGCAGCCCCAGAAGTATATACAGCCCCAGTGGTAGTATACAGCAGCCCCAGAAGTATATACAGCCCCAGTGGTAGTATACAGCAGCCCCAGTGGTATATACAGCCCCAGTGGTAGTATCCAGCAGCCCCAGAGGTATATACAGCCCCAGTGGTAGTATCCAGCAGCCCCAGAAGTATATACAGCCCCAGTGGTAGTATACAGCAGCCCCAGAGGTATGGCTTATATTGGCAGCCAGCCTACTTACATACACATACCCATACATACACACATATACACACACACACACACACACATTTACACATATATACACATGCACACACACATACACACAGCTTCCTACCTTGTCCTCCCGTTCTGCAGTGCCTTCCGGTGTCCTCCGTGCTCCGTTCCCGGTCTGCTGTGCCTTGTGGTTCCTCCTGCTTCAGTTCCATCATCGGTGCTGGGGGCTGCCATCTTCCTTCTTCCCTCCGCCCCCGGCCAGTGATGTCAGAGCAGGCTGCGCTGTGATTGGCTAGCACCCGTGATCACATGTCACGGGTGCTAGCCAATCACAGCGCGGCCTGGTCTGACATCACTGGCCGGGGGCGGAGGGAAGAAGGAAGATGGCAGCCCCCAGCACCGATGATGGAACCGAAGCAGGAGGAACCACAAGGCACAGCAGACCGGGAACGGAGCACGGAGGACACCGAAAGGCACTGCAGAACGGGGGACAAGGTAAGAAATACTGCGCAGCGCCCCCCCACCCCCCGCGCCCCCTCCCAACGTAGGATTACCATATTGACCCGTGTATAAGTCGAGGGGGGGACTTTTCAGCCCAATTTTTGGGCTGAAAAACTCGGCTTATGCATGAGTATATATGGTAAGTTTAAAATAAGCATGCTTTTAATATATGAGAATCCATGCTATGAAATGGATCACTCTTTTTGGGGTATCATTATGCCCAAACACAGTGTGCTCTACAGTGCTGTGCAAATTAATTGGGACAAAGCAAGTTTTTCTTGCATTAATTTTACTATTTCTGATAAGTGTTTTGTTGTTTTATTTTTCCTTCCAGATTTCCCTTTTCGTTTTGGAGAAGCGGTAAATTTTCCAATACCAATGGTGGAAGCGATTTTTCTTTCAGTCAGACAGGTATGTTCATTAAGAGTAATAATTCTAGACCTCTTCCGTGGAGTCACACCCATACAGGCACGAATCACACTGAGAGAAAAAGTACACTAAACCACTCCTCACAGACACAAGCTCTCAACTGAAGCTGAGGGGGCAGCTAGCTGTTATTTTCTAACTAAAACCAGTCAAACCACATTTTGTTACTCAAGGTTGTACACTCACACCTGTTCAAAGCAATTAAAACTGGTTTGAATCACTGACTGGTAACCGATTTATGATTTTACTTAAAAAAATGCTTTGTCCCAATTAATTTGCATAGCACTGAACCAATGAGTCACTGCCAATACTTCCAGTGTCAGTTATTGGCTTTGGTGGTGTTTTCACGATTACTAAACTCAGTGGCTCTGAGCCGAGTGTTGCATCTACAATAGTGGAGCTACTGACCTCAGTGTTTAACTGCCGTGCCGTTCATGCCACTTCATCACTGCTGCCAATAAGTGATTCGAGGAGCAGTGGAGGAGATTCAGCGCTGGACCCTGAGATGGCAATTAAAGCAAATTTTTATATTTTATATACTGTACAGACCAAAGGTTTGGACACACCTTCTCATTCAAAGTCTTTTTCTGTATTTTCATTACTATGAAAATCGGAGATTCACACTGAAAGCATCAAAACTATGAATTAACACATGTAGAATTAAATACTTAACAAAAAAGTGTGAAACAACTGAAAATATGTCTTATATTCTAGGTTCTTTAAAGTAGCTTCCTTTTGCTTTGATTACTGCTTTGCACACTCTTGTCATTCTCTTGATGAGCTTCAAGAGGTAGTCACCGGAAATGGCTTTAACTTCCCAGGTGTGCCCTGTCAGGTTTAATAAGTGGAATTTCTTGCCTTATAAATGGAATTGGGACCATCACGTCTGGTGGATACACAGCTGATATTCCTACTGAATAGACTGTTAGAATTTGTATTATGGCAAGAAAAAAGCAGCTAAGTAAAGAAAAATGAGTGGCCATCATTACTTTAAGAAATGAAGGCCAGTCAGTCCGAAAAATTGGGAAAACTTTGAAAGTGTCCCTAAGTGCAGTTGCAAAAACCATCAAGTGCTACAAAGAAACTGGCTCACAAGAAGACCGTCCCAGGAAAGGAAGACCAAGAGTCACCTCTTCTGCAGAGGATAAGTTCATCCAAGTCACCAACCTCAAAAATCGCAGGTTAACAGCAGGTCAGATTAGAGAACAGGTCAATGGCACACAGAGTTCTAGCAGCAGACACATACCTACAACAACTGTTAAGAGGAGACTTTGTGTAGCAGGCCTTCATAGTAAAATAGCTGCTAAGAAACCACTGCTAAGGATTTTTAATTGTTTGGGCTAAAGAGCACAAGGAATGGATATTAGACTAGTGGAAATCTGTGCTTTGGTCTGATTAGTCCAATTTGAGATCTTTTGTTCCAACCACCGAGTGTTTGTGCGACGCAGACAAGGTGAACGGATGGACTGTACATGCCTGGTTCCCACCGTGAAGCATGGAGGAGGAGGTTTGATGGTTTAGGGGTGCTCTGCTGCTTTGAAGCTCATCAAGAGAATACCAAGATTGTGCACAGCAGTAATCAAAGCAAGAGGTGGCTACTTTGAAGAACCTAGAATATAAGACATATTTTCAGTTGTTTCACACTTTTTTGTTAAGTACCGTATATACTCGTGTATAAGCCGAGTTCTTCACCACAAACATTGTGCTGAAAAGTGCCCCCCTCGGATTATACACGAGTCAGTGACGGCTACCCCCCCCCGTGGTAGTATACAGCAGCCCGCCTCCCCTGTGCTATATACAGGCCCCCCGTTGCTGCCGCCGCACACCTGTAAGAGAAGAGCTTTTATACTTACCTTCCTGTGACCGCGCGCGCATCCCCCGCTCTCCTTCCTGCTTCTACCCGGCATCCATCCACGTGACCGCGTGCCTGTAATGACGTCATTATTTGTGCGCGGTCATATGGATGGACGCCGGGTAGAAGCAAGAAGGAGAGCGGGGGATGCGCGTGCGGTCACAGGAGGGTAAGTATGAAAGCTCTTCTTTTACAGGTGTGCGGCGGCAGCAACGGGAGGCCTATATATAGCACAGGGGGGCAGGCTGCTGTATACTACCACAGGGGGGCCTGTATATACTACCACAGGGGGGCCTGTATATACCACAGGGGGAGGGCTGCTGTATACTACCACAGGGGTGCCTGTATATACTACCACAGGGGGGCCTGTATATACCACAGGGGGAGGGCTGCTGTATACTACCACAGGGGGACCTGTATATACCACAGGGGGGGGACTGCTGTATACTACCACAGGGGGAGACTGCTGTATACTACCACAGGGGGAGACTGCTGTATACTACCACAGGGGGAGACTGCTGTTTACTACCACTGGGGAGACTGCTGTATACTACCACTGCGGAGGCTGCTGTATACTACCAATGGGGAGGCCTGTATACCACTGGGGGGCCTGTATACCTGTGCTGGGGTCCACCCTCGGCTTATACACGAGTCAATAGGTTTTCCCAGGTTTTGGGGGCAAAAGTAGGGGGGTCGGCTTATACACGGGTCGGCTTATACACTAGTATATACGGTATATAATTCCACATGTGTTAATTCATAGTTTTGATGCTTTCAGTGAGAATCTACAATTTTCATAGTAATGAAAATACAGAAAATCTTTAAATGAGAAGGTGTATCCAAACCTTTGGTCTGTACTGTTTATATACAGTTGTGGCCAAAAGTATTGACACCCCTGTAATTCTGTCAGATAATACTCAGTTTCTTCCTGAAAATGATTGCAATCACAAATTCTTTGGTATTATTATCTTCATTTAATTTGTCTTCAATGAAAAAACACAAAAATAATTGTCCTAAAGCCAAATTGGATCTAATTCCACACCAAACATAAAAAAGGGGGTGGACAAAAGCATTGGCACTGTTAGAAAAATCATGTGATGCTTCTCTAATTTGTGTAATTAACAGCACCTGTAACTTACCTGTGGCACCTAGCCGGTGTTGGCAATAACTAAATCATACTTGCAGCCAGTTGACATGGATTAAAGTTGACTCAACCTCTGTCCTGTGTCCTTGTGTGTAGCACATTGAGCAAGGAGAAAAGAAAGAAGACCAAAGAACTGTCTGAGGACTTGAGAAACCAAATTGTGAGAAAGCATGAGCAATCTCAAGGCTAAAAGTCAATCTCCAAAGACCTGAATATTCCTGTGTCTACCGTGTGCAGTGTCATCAAGAAGTTTAAAGCCCATGGCACTGTGGATAACCTCCCTAGATGTGGACGGAAAAGAAAAATTGACAAGAGATTTCAATGCAAGATTGTGCGGAAGAAAATCCCATGACAGACAATATGATCAGTGATAACAAAAGCTGTCAATTAAATGTCTCCTGCTTAACTCAGGAGGAAGTACGGCATCGTCTAAAAATCACTAAAATTGACAAATCCCCGGGCCCGGATGGGATACACCCCAGAGTGCTGCAGGAATTAAGTACTGTCATAGATAGGCCATTATTTTTAATCTTTAAAGATTCCATAGTAACAGGGTCTGTACCACAGGACTGGCGTATAGCAAATGTGGTGCCAATATTCAAAAAGGGAACAAAAACTGAACTTGGAAATTATAGGCCAGTAAGCTTAACCTCTACTGTGTGTAAAATCCTAGAGGGTTTTCTAAGAGATGCTATACTGGAGTATCTGAACAAAAATAACCTCATGGCCCAATATCAACATGGTTTTACGAGGGACCGTTCCTGTCAAACTAATCTGATAAGCTTCTATGAAGTTCTGGACTAGACCAAAGAAATGCAGTGGACGTGGTGTATATGGACTTTTCAAAAGCTTTTGATACAGTGCCACACAAAAGGTTGATACATAAAATGAGAGCAATGGGGATAGGGGAAAATATGTGTAAGTGGGTTAAAAACTGGCTTAGCGATAGGAAACAAAGGGTGGTCATTAATGGAACACACTCAGAATGGGTAACAGTTAACAGTGGGGTACCACAGGGGTCAGTGTTGGGCCCTCTTCTTTTTAATATATTAATGAACTTGTAGGGGGCATACAGAGTAGAATCTCAATATTTGCAGATGACACTAAACTCTGCAGGGTAATAAATACAGAGGAGGACAATTTTATATTACAGGAGGATTTATGTAAACTAGAAGCTTGGGCTGATAAATGGCAAATGAGCTTTAATGGGGATAAATGTAAAATCATGCACTTGGGCAAAGGAAACAAAAGGTATAATTATGTGCTTAATTGTAAAACACTGGGCAAAACGGTCACTGAAAAAGACCTGGGTGTATGGGTAGATGACAAACTCACATTTAGTGGCCAGTGTCAGGCAGCTGCTGCAAAGGCAAATTAAATAATGGGATGCATTAAAAGAGGCATAGATGCTCATGAGGAGAACATAATTTTACCTCTATACAAGTCACTAGTGCGACCACACTTAGAATACTGTGTACAATTCTGGTCTCCGGTGTATAAGAAAGACATAGCTGAACTAGAACGGGTCCAGAGAAGAGCGATCAAGGTTATTAGAGGACTGAGGGGTCTGCAATACCAAGACAGGTTATTAAACTTGGGGTTATTTAGCTTGGAAAAACGAAGGCTTAGGGGTGATCTTATAATAATGTATAAATATATGAAGGGACAGTACAGAGAACTTTCTAATGATCTCTTTACTCTTAGGCCTGAGACGGGGACAAGGGGGCATCCTCTACATCTGGAGGAAAGAAGGTTTAATCATAATCACAGACGCGGATTCTTTACAGTAAGAGCAGTGAGACTATGGAACTCTCTGCCACATGATGTTGTAATGAGTGACTCACTACTAACATTTAAGAAGGGCCTGGATGCCTTTCTTGAAAACTATAAAATTACCAGTTATATATACTAGATTCTTGATAGGGAGTTGATCCAGGGAATTAGTCTGATTGCCATATCTGGAGTCAGGAAGGAATTTTTTCCCTCAATGTGGAGCTTAGGTTGCCACATGGGTTTTTTTTTGCCTTCCTCTGGATCAACATGTTAGGCTATGGGTTGAACTAGATGGACTTAAAGTCTCCCTTCAACCTTAAAAACTATATTACTATGTTACTATGATGGTGGATAAAGAACCTCGACTAACATCTAAACAAGTTCAAGCTGCCCTGCAGTCCGAGGGTACAACAGTGTCAACCCGTACTATCCGTCGGTGTCTGAATGAAAATGGACTGTATGGTAGGAGACCCAGGAAGACCCCACTTTTTACCCCGAGACATAAAAAAGCCAGGCTGGAGTTTGCTGAAACTTACCTGAGAAAGCCTAAAATGTTTTGGAAGAATGTTCTCTGGTCAGATGAGACAAAAGTAGAGCTTTTTGGGCAAAGGCATAAACATAGAGTTTACAGGAGAAAAAAGGCATTCAAAGAAAAGAACACGGTCCCTACAGTCAACCATGGCGGAGGTTCCCTGAGGTTTTGGGGTTGCTTTGCTGCCTCTGGCACTGGACTGCTTGACCGTGTGCATAGCATTATGAAGTCTGAAGACTGCCAACAAATTTTGCAGCATAATGTAGAGCCCAGTGTGAGAAAGCTGGGTCTCCCTCAGAGGTCATGGGTCTTCCAGCAGGACAATGACCCAAAACACACTTCAAAAAGCACTACAAAATGGTTTGAGAGAAAGCACTGGAAACTTCTAATGTGGCCAGCAATGAGTCCAGACCTGAATCCCATAGAACACCTGTGGAGAGATCTAAAAATGGCAGTTTGGAGAAGGCAATCTTCAAATATCAGGGACCTGGAGCAGTTTGCCAAAGAAGAATGGTCTAAAATTCCAGCAGAGCATTGTAAGAAACTCATTGATGGTTACCGGAAGCGGTTGATCGCAGT
Organism: Allobates femoralis; assembly: GCA_033576535.1. Lineage (NCBI taxonomy): Eukaryota > Metazoa > Chordata > Amphibia > Anura > Aromobatidae > Allobates > Allobates femoralis. The sequence goes on along the minus strand of JARQOC010000001.1, from coordinate 333,986,129 downwards.
TATTTTGGCTAAAGGTCGTGCAACCAAGTATTAGGCTGAGCGTGCCAATACTTTTGTCTGGCCCATTTTTGGAGTTTTGTGTGAAATTATCAATGTTTTGCTTTTTGCTTCATTCTCTTTTGTGTTTTTTCATTTAAGACAAATTAAATGAAGATAATAATACCAAAGAATTTGTGATTGCAATCATTTTCAGGAAAAAACTGAGTATTATCTGACAGAATTGCAGAGGTGTCAATACTTTTGGCCACAACTATATATATATATATATATATATATATATATATATATATATAACTACCAATTAAGTAAATTAGGTGATGTGCATCTCTGTAATGGGGAGGAGTGTGGTATAGTGACATCAACACCCTATATAAGGGGTGCTTAATTATTAGGCAAATGCCTTTCCTTTGGAAAGATGGGTAAGAAGAGAGATTTGACGGTCTCTGAAAAGTCCAAAATTGTGAGATGTCTTGCAGAAGGATGCAGCAGTCTTGAAATTGCCAAACTTTTGAAACGTGATCACCGAACAATCAAGCGTTTCATGGCAAATAGCCAACAGGGTCGCAAGAAGTGTGTTTGGCAAAAAAGGTGCAAAATAACTGCCCATAAATTGTGGAAAATTAAGCGTGAAGCTTCCAAGATGTCATTTGCCACTAGTTTTGCCATATTTCAGAGCTGCAACATTACTGGAGCATCAATGAGCACAAGGTGTGCTATACTCAGGGACATGGCCATGGTAAGGACGGCTGAAAAACGACAACCTTTGAACAAGAAACATAAGATAAAACGTCAAGACTGGGCCAAGAAATATCTTAAGACTGATTTTTCAAAGGTTTTATGGACTGATGAAATGAGAGTGACTCTTGATGGGCCAGATGGATGGGCCAGAGGCTGGATCAGTAAACGGCAGAGAGCTCCACACTGACTCAGACGCCAGCAAGGTGGAGGTGGGGTACTGCTATGGGCTGGTATTATCAAAGATGAACTTGTGGGGCCTTTTCGGGTTGAGGATGGAGTGAAGTTCAACTCCCATACCTACTGTCAGTTTCTGGAAGATACAGTCATATGAAAAAGTATGGGCACCCCTCTTAATCTTACTCATTTTTTTTTTTATAAATTTGGGTTTTTGCAACAGCTATTTCAGTGTGATATATGTAATAACTGATGGACACAGTAATATTTCAGGATTGAAATGAGGTTTATTGTACTAACCGAAAATATGAAATATGCATTATTTCAAAATTTGACAGGTGCAAAAGTATGGGCACCTTAACAGAAAAGTGACATTAATATTTAGTAGATCCATCTTTTGCAAAAATAACAGCCTCTAGCCCTCTTCCTGTAGCTGTTAATGAGTTCCTGTATCCTGGATGAAGGTATTTTTGACCATTCCTCTTTACAAAACAATTCCAGTTCAGTTAAGTTTGATGGTCGCCGAGCATGGACAGCCTGCTTCAAAACATCCCACAGATGTTCAATGATATTCAGGCTGGGGAGTGGGATGGCCATTCCAGAACATTGTAATTGTTCCTCTGCATGAATGCCCGAGTAGATTTGGAGCGGAGTTTTGGATCATTGTCTTGCTGAAAGATCCATCCCCGGCGTAACTTCAACTTTGACACTGATTCTTGAACATTATTCTCAAGAATCTGCTGATACTGAGTGGAATCCATGCGACCCTCAACTTTAACAAGATTCCCGATGCCGTCATTGGCCACACAGCCCCAAAGCATGATGGACCCTGCCCCAAATTTGACAGTGGGTAGCAAGTGTTTTTCTTGGAATGCTGTGTTTTTGTGGCGCCATGCATAACGCCTTGTTGTATGACCAAACAACTCAATCTTGGTTTCATCAGTCCACAGGATCTTCTTCCAAAATGAAACTGGCTTGTCCAAATGTGCTTTTGCATACCTCAGGTGACTCTGTTTGTGGCGTGCATGCAGAAACGGCTTCTTTTGCATCAATCTCCCATACAGCTTCTCCTTGTGCAGTGTGCGCTGTATTGTTGACCGATGCACAGTGACATCATTTGCAGCAAGATGATGCTGCAGGTCTTTGGAGGTGGTCTGTGGATTGTTCTTGAATGTTCTCACCATTCTTCTTCTCTGCCTTTCTGATATTTTTGTTGGCCTGCCACTACTGGCCTTTACAAGACAACGTTTTGTATTCTTCCACTGAACAACTATGTTGAACAATCTTTTTTTTTCAGATCATTTGATAGCTGTTTTGAGGAGCCCATGATGCCACTCCTCAGAGAAGATGCAACTAGGAGAACAACTTGCAAGTGGACACCTGAAATAGCTTTTCTCATGATTGGCTAAACCAGGCTATGAAGTACAAAGCTCAATGAGGTTACCAAACCAATTTAGTGCTTCAATAACTCAGTAAAAAGTAGTTAGGAGTATTCAAATCATGAAAATCAGAAGGGTGCCCATACTTTGGCACCTGTCAAATTATGAAATAATGCATATTTCACATTTTTGGTTAGTACAAAAAACCTCATTTTAAACCTGAAATATTAATGTGTCCATCAGTTATTACATATATCACACTGAAATACCTGTTGCAAAAAACAATTTTAAACAATAAAAAAGGAGTAAGATTAAGAGGGCTGCCCAAACTTTTTCATATGACTGTAACTTCTTCAAGCAATGTTACAGGAAGAAGTCGGTATTGTTCAAGAAAAACATGATTTTCATTCAGGACAATTCTCCATCACATGCATCCAACTACTCCACAGTGTGGCTGGCCAGCAAAGGTCTGAAAGAAGAAAAAATAATGACATGGCCCCCCTTGTTCACCGGATCTGAACCCCATAGAGAACCTGTGGTCCCTGCTAAAATGTGAGATCTACAGGGAGGGAAAACAGTACACCTGTACAATTGTTAATGAGATAAATAAAAAAGACACTGATCAAAATTAGTGAATACTTTCAGATACCTGTGATTTATTGGTGTTAAATCTGGCACCTGGTGTTGCACTTCTTAATGTATAAAAATGGTGTTCCCTTCCAAAATGCCTAAAACTCTCTAACAGCAGCTTGTCCAGATTAAGGTCAAAGTGGTGATCCTTTCAGCCACAGCAACAGAAGTTGGACTTTCCAAGTCTGTGATTTCTAAAATTTTGCATATTTACAACATCAGAAACTCTTTCAATTTCCCCAAGAAGGAGGGTTGCCATCAAAAGACAAATGCAAGAGAGGGCAGGATAATGCGGAGAATCTTCATAGGTAATCGTTTCAACAGTGCAGCGGAAAAAGCTTGCCTGTTCAGCACTGAACAGGGTAAGGATCAGTCTCATTATACAGTGTCACAATGTTTAAGAGAATTAAAGGGAACCTGACCCCTAAAAATCAGCCCCAGCCTATTAATACCTGTCCTTACACCATCATTAATGTATTCTAGCTATCCCTTTGTATAAAAAAAGGGTATTTATAAAGTTTATAAAAGTGATTTTAGTACCTGCTGAACTGCGGCTTCTCAGTGCTTGAGAAGTCACACAGGGCGTTCCCTGTGGCTTCTCATCGCCACCTGTAATTCAATCATTCATGCCCCGATGGGCATGCTAATCAATAGTGATCCTCCTCGTCCTCCTACATGGGCAGTATAGCCGGTATGACGCTAATCGATTTTTTAATATGATAGATTGTTTGGCAAAAACCTCATTATCAGAGCAGTTTTTCTTGATTCTCTTAAATTGGACATAGCTGTTTTTATCCACTTTCTTGAAAAAGGTTTTTGTCAAGAAACGATTACCGTATATACTTGCGTATAAGCCGAGTTTTTCAGCCCAAAAATTGGGCTGAAAAGTCTCCCCTCGGCTTATACGCGAGTATATACGGTATATAAAAAAAAAAATCTCAAGGGGTAGTACACAGCAGCCCCAGGCCCCCTTCACTGTTTGGCGCCCCCACCTCAGGATGCCCCCCCCCCGCACGCAGCGCTGCGCTCATACATTACCAGCCTGTCAGCTGTCATCCTCCGGTGGCGGATCGCGGCTCCCGGCTCCGGCTTCCATCTTCTTCTGTGTCTTCCTGCATGTCACATGACCGGCCGGCGTCGCGATGACGTCATCGCTATGAGCCCCGGTCACAATGCAGGAAGACACAGAAGAAGATGGAAGGCGGAGCCGGGAGCCGCGATCCGCCACCGGAGGATGACAGCTGACAGGCTGGTAATGTATGAGCGCAGCGCTGCGTGCGGGGGGGGGGGCATCCTGAGGTGGGGGCGCCAAAAAGTGAGGGGGGCCTGGGGCTGCTGTGTACTACCCCTGGGGCTGCTGTAAATACCCCTGGGACTGCTGTGTACTACCCCTGGGGCTGCTGTATACACCCCTGGGGCTGCTGTATATACCCCTGGGGCTGCTGTGTACTACCCCTGGGGCTGCTGTGTATTACCCCTGGGGCTGCTGTGTATTACCCCTGGGGCTGCTGTATATACCCCTGGGGCTGCTGTGTACTACCCCTGGGGCTGCTGTGTACTACCCCTGGGGCTGCTGTGTATTACCCCTGGGGCTGCTGTGTACTACCCCTGGGGCTGCTGTGTATTACCCCTGGGGCTGCTGTGTATTACCCCTGGGGCTGCTGTGTACTACCCCTGGGGCTGCTGTGTACTACCCCTGGGGCTGCTGTGTACTACCACTGGGGCTGCTGTGTACTACCCCTGGGGCTGCTGTGTATTACCCCTGGGGCTGCTGTGTACTACCCCTGGGGCTGCTGTGTATTACCCCTGGGGCTGCTGTGTATTACCCCTGGGGCTGCTGTGTACTACCCCTGGGGCTGCTGTGTACTACCCCTGGGGCTGCTGTGTACTACCCCTGGGGCTGCTGTGTACTACCCCTGGGGCTGCTGTGTATTACCCCTGGGGCTGCTGTGTACTACCCCTGGGGCTGCTGTGTATTACCCCTGGGGCTGCTGTGTACTACCCCTGGGGCTGCTGTGTACTACCCCTGGGGCTGCTGTGTACTACCCCTGGGGCTGCTGTGTACTACCCCTGGGGCTGCTGTGTATACCCCTGGGGCTGCTGTGTATACCCCTGGGGCTGCTGTGTATACCCCTGGGGCTGCTGTGTATACCCCTGGGGCTGCTGTGTATACCCCTGGGGCTGCTGTGTACACCCCTGGGGCTGCTGTGTACACCCCTGGGGCTGCTGTGTACTACCCCTGGGGCTGCTGTGTACACCCCTGGGGCTGCTGTGTACACCACTGGGGCTGCTGTGTACACCACTGGGGCTGCTGTGTACACCCCTGGGGCTGCTGTGTACACCCCTGGGGCTGATGTGTATACCCCTGGGGCTGCTGTGTACACCCCTGGGGCTGCTGTGTACACCCCTGGGGCTGATGTGTATACCCTTGGGGCTGCTGTATATACCTCTGGGGCTGCTGTGTACTACCTAAGGGCTGCTGTATACCACTGGGGCTGCTGTATATACTGCTGGGGCCTGCATACCACTGGGGAGGCTGCTGTATACTACCACTGGGGAGGCCTGTATACCACACTGCTGGGGGCTGTATACCTGTGCTGGGGTCCACCCTCGGCTTATACACGAGTCAATAGGTTTTCCCAGGTTTTGGGGGCAAAAGTAGGGGGGTCGGCTTATACACGGGTCGGCTTATACACGAGTATATACGGTATTCTCTAGGTATATTGTCAAATCCAAGAAATCAATGCTGGTATTGTGTAGGTATGGCTCAAATTTCAACCCCCATATATTGTCAAAAAGTTCTCCCAAGAAATCTCAATCTAACTCTTTTTCTGAACATCACCATAAGTCTACAGTTCCTTCAGCTCGACCCTCACCCGTTACCAAAGGGATCGAGGTTTTTTTGTGGTCTTTGTCTCCATTGGGTGTTTCCTATTTTTGACTCACCCATGTTTTCTGTGCATTATTTATAATATAGTTTTTTGGGGCTTTTTCACTTCACATCACCATTTTAAACATGAACTAATAAACATAGAAATTGATACAATTAACTTTCAAACACAAAGATGATTATAGATAAATTTTAGTTTTTATTATAAATACTATTATAAATATTTTTAATTATAAATATTCCATTGTACCTTTATAGGAATAAATATTTCATTTTTAATGATTTTAATTTATTTTTTTATAGTAATAAATATATATTTTTTTTATAGTAATACATTTTTTATTTTAAATTTTCAACAGATTTGAATGGGCTATACATGTTCAACCTTTATATAGACGTCCATTTAATCGATCAGGGCTTTACTAATCAAGAATACATCATGTTCATATTTATTCATTTTTATTTATTATTTTTATTTATTATTTTTATTTTTTATGATAAATCAATATCATGGTTTCACATTGATTAACTTTTTGATAATATAATCAACACTAAGATTCTTCTGTATTGGTCCAATCCATCAAAGTCATAAAGCATAGGATATCTTTTTTCCAGATATGTCAATCCTCCCTAGAAACAAATATATGAATAGTTTAATCAAAAGGATTTCATCAATAATAACATTTCCAAAAGATTAATGTACACATATACATCACAATTTTATGAATATATTACATATATCTATTTTCAGCCTTTTCACCTATTTCTCTTTCCTAAATCTTACACCACTGCACTCTATTCATTTCCTTGTATGTTGTCTTTCAGGTTGATGGGGGTCTCGATTTTAGTTCTCTTGCACTCATCACAGCTTCAGACTAAGTGCTTTACCACTTCCCTATACACAGACTTAGTTTGTCCACAGAATAGTTACACTTAAATCTGCATCACACAATAGATTGCTAGATGAGAACATCGCTCCTCATTATGACAAAATGGCCTACACCATTTCTCTCATCTTTTTTCGTGGTGGTTTTTATACTGTACACTAGGACAAATAACATTACAAGCACTATATCCAGATATTTTAGGGTCATGTGAAGTGATTATCCACCCTCACTGATATCTTCCACTTACACGGTGCACCTAGTCTTTGCAATTCCACAAGTAGCTCCTTAAGAATTATCAGCTCTTTGTTTTTCCTCCTTTTTTCCACTACACACATAATGGTTCAATTCCCCAATCATACATTTAGTCAATCTGACTAGTTGCTGCTTATTTTATAAGTTTTTTAAGAAAAAAGAGGGCTATGACTTGTTGATCTTTCTTTTTTATGTTTTATGTTCATTATCCAAATATTTTTCACTAGATGGTGGCCCGATTCTAACGCATCGGATATTCTAGAATATAGAAATAGAGATTGCATGGGGAAGGCGATGAGGGCTGAATTGGGAGGAACCTTGAAGAAGGAGCAGCGGGGAAAGGACGGCATGGCAGGGGGGAGGAGGGAGGACAAAGCAGCAGGGGGGAGGAGGATGGAGGACAGAGGAGGTAGCGGCGGGATGTGGGAAAATGTAGCAGCACAGGCAGGGGGAGGAAGGAGCGGCAGGGCAGGATGGAGCACAGAGCGGCAGGGGGGAGGAGGATGGAGGACGAAGCGGCGGGGTGGGGGAGGACGGAGCAGCACAGGCAGGGGGAGGACAGAGGATGGAGTGGCAGAGGGAAGGATGACAAAGGAAGGAGGAGGAAGAGATGGGGTGTGGGGAGGATAGAGTGGCACAGGCAGGGGGAGGACGGAGCGGCAAGGGGAGGATGCAGCACAGAGTGGCAGGGGGAGGAGGATGTAGGATGAAGCAGCGGGGTTGGGGAGGACTGAGCAGCACAGGCAGGGGGAGGATGGAGGATGTAATGGCAGAGGTGAGGATGACAAAGGAAGGAGGTGGAAGCGGTGGGGGAGGATGGAGCGGCACAGGCAGGGGAGGACGGAGCGGCAGGATGAAGCACAGAGCGGCGGGGGGGTGGAGGACAGGATGAAGCGGCAGGGTGGGGGAGGATGGAGCAGCACAGGCAGGGGGAGGACGGAGGATAGAGTGGCGGAGGTGAGGAGGACAAAAGAAGGAGGAGGAAGCGATGGGGTGGGGGAGGATAGAGTGGCACAGGCAGGGGGAGGACGGAGCGGCAAGGGGAGGATGCAGCACAGAGTGGCAGGGGGAGGAGGATGTAGGATGAAGAAGCGGGGTTGGGGAGGACTGAGCAGCACAGGCAGGGGGAGGATGGAGGATGTAATGGCAGAGGTGAGGATGACAAAGGAAGGAGGTGGAAGTGGTGGGGGAGGATGGAGCGGCACAGGCAAGTGGAGGATGGAGCGGCAGGGGGAGGACAAAGCAGCAGGAGGAGGACAGAGCGGCAGGGGGAGGACAGAGTGGCAGGGGGAGGACAGAGCACAGAGCGGCGAGGGAGAGGAGGATGGAGGATGAAGCGGCGGGGTTGGGGAGGCCGGAGAAGCACAGGCAGGGGGAGGACGGAGAATGGAGTGGCGGAGGGGAGGAGGACAAAGGAAGGAGGAGGGAGGAAGCGGTGGAGTGGGAGAGAATGGAGCGGCACAGGCAGGGGGAGGACGGAGCACAGAGCGGCAGGGGGAGGAGGACAGAGGACAAAGCGGCTGGTGGGGGAGGATGGATCAGCACAGGCAGGGGGAGGAAGGAGGATGGAGTGGCGGAGGGGAGGAGCATAAAGGAAGGAGGAAGAAGCGGTAAGGTGGGGGAGGATGGAGTGGCACAGACAGGGGGAGGATGAAGCACAGAGCAGCGGGGGTGAGGAGGATGGAGGACGAAGCGGCCGGGTGGGGGAGGCCAGAGCAGCACAGGCAGGGGGAGGATGGAGGATGGAGTGGTGGGGGGAGGAGGATAAAGGAAGGAGGGGAAGCGGTGGGTTGGGGGAGGATGGAGCAGCACTGGAAGGGGGAGGACAGAGCAGCAGGGGGAGGACAGAGCACAAAGCGGCAGGGGGAGGAGGACAGAGGACAAAGCAATGGGGTGGAGGAGGATGGTGCAGCACAGGCAGGGGGAGGATGAAGTGGTGGAGAGGAGGAGGACAAATGAAGGAGGAGGAAGCGGTGGAGGAGGATGGAGCAGCCCAGGCAGGGGGAGGATGGAGCACAGAGCGGTGGGAGGAGGACGGAGGACAAAGCGGCGGGGTGGGGGAGGATGGAGTAGCACAGACAGGGGAGAGCGGAGTATGGAGTGGCAGAGGGGAGGAGGACAAAGGAAGGAGGATGAAGCGGTGGGGTGGGGGAGGATGCAGCGGCACAGGCAGGGGGAGGATGAAGCGGCAGGAGGAGGTCGGAGCACAGAGCCGTGGGAGAGAGGTGGATGGAGGACGAAATGGTGGGGTGGGGGAAGCTAGAGCAGCACAGACAGGGGGAGGATGGAGCGGCAGGGGGAGGATGGAGCACAAAGCGGCTGGGGAGAGGAGGATGGAGGACAAAGCGGTGGGGTGGGGGAGGCCGGAGCAGCAGAGGCAGGGGGAGGACGGAGGATGGAGTGTTGGAAGGGAGGCGGGCAAAGGAAGGAAGAGGAAGCGGTGGGGTGGGGGAGGAGGGAGCGGCAGGGGGAGGATGGATCACTGAGCGGCAGGGGGGAGGAGGACGGAGGACAAAGCGGTGGGGTGGGGGAGGACGGAGCTGCACAGGCAGGGGGAGGATGGAGTGGCAGAGGGGAGGAGGACAAAGGAAGGAGGAGGAAGCAATGGAGGAGGAAGGAACGGCACAGGCAGGGGAGGACGGAGCACAGATTGGTGGGAGGAGGAGGATGGAGGATAAAGCGGTGGGGTGAGGGAGGATGGAGCACTGTACGGCAGCTCAATGGTTAGCAGAGTATACAGGGGCTCAGTGGTTAGCAGAGTATGCGGTGGCTCAGTGGTTAGCACTGCGCGGTTGCTCAGTGGTTAGCACTGCGTAGTGGCTCAGTAGTTAGCAGTGCACGGTGGCTCAGTGGTTAGCACTACGTGGTGGCTCAGTGGTTAGCACTGCGCTGTGGCTTAGTGGTTAGCACTGCGCGGTGGCTCAGTGGTTAGCACTGCGCGGTGGCTCAGTGGTTAGCACTGCGTGGTGGCTCAGTGGTTAGCAGTGAGTGCGGTGGCTCAGTGGTTAGCAGTGAGTGCGGCGGGCAGAGTGGTCAGCGCAGTGTGGCAGGCAGAGTGGTCAGCGCAGTGCGGTGGGCAGCGTGGTCAGCGCACTGCGGCGGGCACAGTGGTCAGCGCAGTGCGGCGAGCACAGTGGTCAGTGCAGTGCGGCGGGCAGAGTGGTCAGCGCAGTGCGGTGGGCAGAGTGGTCAGCACAGTGCGGCAGGCACAGTGGTCAGCGCAGTGCGGCGGCACAGTGGTCAGCGCAGTGCGGCGGACACAGTGGTCAGCACAGTTCAGCGGGCACCGTGGTCAGCGCAGTGCGGCGGGCACAGTGGTCAGCGCAGTGAGGCAGGCATAGTGGTCAGTGCAGTGCGGTGGGCAGAGTGGTCAGCACAATGTGGTGAGCAGAGTGGTCAGCGCAGTGCGGCGGGCAGAGTGGTCAGCGAGACTTCACACACACCTACACACACCTACACACACACACCTCCATGCACTGTTCGCTATACTTACCTCCTCCGTTCCGCCGACATGTCACCGCTCCTGGACGACTGGATCCAATATGGTGTCCGTGAAGTCACGCGAGACTTCCAGGACGCCATATTGGATCCAGTCCTCCGGGGGCGGTGACATACTTTATCCAAGATGACGTCCGGGAAGTCTCGCGAGACTTCCCTGACGCCATATTGGATCCAGTAGTCCGGGGGCGGCAACATGTCGGCGGAACGGAGGAGGTAAGTATAACGAACAGTGCATGGAGGTGTGTGTGTGTGTGTGTGTATGTGTGTGTGTGTGTGTGTGTGTGTGTGTGTGTATATGTGTGTGTATGTGTATGTGAATGTGTGCGGGCAGCCATATTAGAACACCCACAGTGGGTGTAGAGGCTACTTCAGCCAGGATGTGACGTACCATACCGTTACATCCTGACAGAAGTAGCCTTAGGTTTTATTATAATAGATGTATTGTAACTAAATGCATTCGGTGGTAATTGTTTGTTTACAAAAGAATGATCACATGACTCAGTCTCCTCCCTGAGTGTGATGTCACTGTGACTCAGCAGAAACATGGTTTTAGGTTATGTATAAATAGAAGCATTGTCAGTTGCATCTTGAATGTCCCTGAGGAAGGAGCCAGGTGAAGGTTCCGAAACGCATCGGAAGAATAAAGACACAATTCAGCCCAGATTCTCTCTTGTCTCTAGTGATCCTTTGACAGCAGCGCGGACACAATGTCACTTTGTCCTACAGGTCTACAAATCTAATCACCAGGCATATGCCAGTATATGACATATGGTGTTAAAAAGAGTCCATTTGCCTTAAAAGTGGTAAGATGTGCTATATAACATTTTCTACTATGGTCAAGGACATAGAAATATGCAGTAGACTAAGTTTTCATTTGTATCTACTTAATCGTTTAAGTTGAGGAATCCAATTTTAATTACAACATTTTGTTGTAAAGTATAGTATTCAAGTTTAGCGTAGATTATTTCTTGATTTTAGTACTAAATAAGTGACAACAAATCTGTCGTAAACCACCCCTTTGTCATCTCGAAAGCTACTATAACTCAAGCTCTTTTATAATTTTTGCCTCTTCAAATCCAAGTTCCTAAGTCATTCTATCTTAAAATCAAATATGTCTTGTCATCCCATTGGTTGCCAGCTGACCTAGCGAAGAATGAGTGAATAAGGTATTTGATTTGTATAGGTCAATGCACTTAAGAAAACCTTGAATCATATTACTTGTAGACTCAGGATGTTTGCAAATAAGAACATATTTAGATATAATCAAAAAGAATGTTCAGTTGTCCAATACAATCTCCCTTGCTGATATTTCTATTTTCATGTGTTCAATTGAACGGTGGGATGCCAAAAATAAAAAGATTAATGTCCATATTGTCAGATTACAGTCTTTTAAAAATCATTTTTGTCACTTCAATATTTACTAAGATTTATTTTCTTTTTTTGAACACTAATTTGCACTTTTCTGTGTCCAAGTGACTAGGAAGGCGTCCAAAAACATTTTTCTCATCTTTCAAAATAAATGATCAGATCAATTCGCAGAGTTCAAATTGATTCTCCTGAAATTCACAGTTTCAGGCAAATTTGAACATCTTGAGAATAAATTCTTTGTTCACAAAAAACAATTTACTCCATTTCAAATTGGTGGATTAAACTTTCAAAGGATTTGCTCTTACTTATCTTTGACATTATTTAATTGGTGCCCCCCTAGATAAAGGATAACAAAATAAGTATCCTGCCAAGCGATATCACAGAAAAATATATTAAAAATGTCAATATACAGTGAAAAGTTTAACACAGTTGAGTGTCTCTCCCCAGATTGGATTTATTCAGATTGACTCAATGAGGGAGATTTGATTGACATAAAATGTTATATGCAAATTGAATCTGTTATGAAGGGATTGAAATGTTCATAAACCCATATACTCGCTTACTCCTCAACGTCATCTCCTGCGCCCGGTCACATGACACCGGAAGCAAGAAGAAGAAGCCGGGACCGGAGGAGCGGAGGAGCTGCACCGGAAAGGTGATGTATGAAAGTTTGTTATTTTAACAGGTGCCGCAGCCTGGGGGTGGACATACTAAGGAGGGTGGGACATACTAAGGAGGGAGGGCTGTGTGTTACTGGTGGGGGCCAGTATACCACCAGTGGGGGGCCTGTATACTACTATTGGGGCTGTATATACCTCCTCTGGGGCTGCTGTATACTACCTCTGGGGCTGCTGTATACTACCTCTGGGGCTGCTTTATACTACCACTGGGGCTGCTGTATACTACCACTGGGGCTGTATATACCTCTGGGGCTGCTGTATACTACCACTGGGGCTGTATATACCTCTGGGGCTGCTGTATACTACCACTGGGGCTGTATATACCTCTGGGGCTGCTGTATACTACCACTGGGGCTTCTGTATACTACCACTGGGGCTGCTGTATACACCTCTGGGGCTGCTGTATACTAACCACTGGGGCTGCTGCTGTATATACCACTGGGGCTGCTGCTGTATACTACCACTGGGGCTGCTGTATATACCTCTGGGGCTGCTGTATACCACACTGCTGGGGGCTGTATACCTGTGCTGGGGTCCACCCTCGGCTTATACACGAGTCAATAGGTTTTCCCAGGTTTTGGGGGCAAAAGTAGGGGGGTCGGCTTATACACGGGTCGGCATATACACGAGTATGTTTTTTAATAATTAAGTTAAATAAAGAAAAAATAAAAATATATTTTATATGTAGCATATGGCATGTTATTTAATATAAAACCTGCTGCATCCATAACAAGAACTCTCGGAAATGATTACTACTCTGTTGCATAAGCATAAAATATATTCATTTCTGATTTTTCACAGCTTTCAAATCTATTATAACCATTCAGACTCCCAAGATCAAAGCCTGACAACAGTGTCTCAAGAACTGTAATGAGTGCTACTCGGAAAAAGATATGGAAGATCTGATACAAAGTTCAATATATTAAAGCACTGAATAAAGTTCAAGAGGAGAATAGATTTCAGAGAAACAGGTAATGTAGAACATGAGGTCATGATCTGAAGACAGCAAGTGTATACCAAGTACTATATAGTAATATTTACTACTTCAATTTTCAGAAAATAGTGCAAGTATAGAATTGGACTGAGGCACGGTTGTAAAACATGAATTCTAAAGAAACTTTGTTTTTTAATAGTTTTTTTATTTTAGAAATGTAACCATTTTCAAACTGTTTAGCAATTTACTCTTATTCATTAAAATAACAAAAGCATTTAAACTAAGGATAGTTTTGAATTAAATTATAGAGTAACTGTTATTTTAATTATTATTTAAAAAATCAAAAGTACACATGAAAATAACAAAGTTTATAATATATCTTATCATAGAAAAATATTTCTTTTTTCTTCAAAACTACCGTATATACTCGTGTATAAGCCGAGTTTTTCAGCCCAAAATTTGGGCTGAAAAGTCCCCCCCTCGGCTTATACACGGGTCTATACGGTACCACCTGCTGTGGTGGGGGCTGTGGAGGCTGGATGAGGCGGGGGGAGGCTGCTGTATGAGCGGCCCCGTCACGTGGGGCCGCTCATTATATATGCACTGCTTCCCCCTGTCAATCAGCGGCAGGGGGAAGCAGTTCATATATGCCCCCCAAAAGCTGGCACTGTCCCCCCTTGTAAGGGCCCCCCCCCCGCTGCTTATACATTACCATCCCGGTGTTCTGATCGGCGCCGCTCCTCGGTGCTTCTTCTTCATCCTCCCGTCCTCACTGGCTGCATCCGGGATCTCCGGCTGTCGCAGCGATATGACATCATCGCGCGACGGCCGGAGATCCCGGATGCAGCCAGCGAGGACGGGAGGATGAAGAAGAAGCACCGAGGAGCGGCGCCGATCAGAACACCGGGATGGTAATGTAAAAGCAGCGGGGGGATACCTTACAAGGGGGACAGTGCCAGCTTTTGGGGGCTGTTGGTACCCCCAGGGGGCTGCTGGGTACCCCCTGGGGGCTGCTGGGTACCCCCAGGGGGCTGTTGGTACCCCCAGGGGGCTGTTGGTACCCCCTGAGGGCTGCTGGGTACCCCCAGGGGGCCGCTGGGTACCCCCTGGGGGCCGCTGTATGACCCCTGGGGGGTGCTGTATAACCCCTGGGGGGTGCTGTATAACCCCTGGGGGCTGCTGTATATACTGCCGAGGCCTGTATACCACTGGGGCTGCTGTATATACCACTGGGGCTGCTGTATATACCACTGGGGCTGCTGTATATACCACTGGGGCTGCTGTATATACCACTGGGGCTGCTGTATATACTGGTGGGGTCTGTATATACCACTGGGGAGGCTGCTGTATACCACTGGGGTTGCTGTATATGCCACTGGGGAGGCTGCTGTATACTACCATTGGGGGGCCTGTATACCACACTGCTGGGGGCTGTACACCTGTGCTGGGGTCCACCCTCGGCTTATACACGAGTCAATAGGTTTTCCCAGGTTTTGGGGGCAAAAGTAGGGGGGTCGGCTTAATCACGGGTCGGCTTATACACGAGTATATACGGTAATTATTCTTTATCAAAATTCTAAATTCCTGGATGCAATCTGTATTCAGTAAAGACAGATTTTCACATAATTCAGATAGAACAGTCTAAGTAGAGAAAGGAAGATGTAGGAGCCAAAAGCAGAGCTCCTCCCTCCTCTTCCTCTCTTTCTTCTAAAAGGAATCTTATCAATAGTAAATATCTCCTATTTTAGAAATGTAAAAATCTGCATTCATTTAAAGAGAACCTGTCAGCTACTTTATGCTCCCCCTCCCACAGCTATCACTGCCTGTACCTGAATGCTTAATAACACTAGTCTAATCATCCCTGTCTGAGCTCATAGTGTAATGCTAAAGGTGAAAAAAAAAGTATTTAGAAACTTACATTTTATTAGGTAAACTAGATGGTGGCCTGATTCTAACACATCAGATATTCTAGAATATGTGGGTGTGCGGCAGTGCGGATGTATGGCA
>JARQOC010000001.1:333931191-333970589 GCA_033576535.1 Allobates femoralis | reverse complement strand
TGGATCATTCTCTTTTGGTGTATCATTATGCCCCAACACAGTGTGCTCTACAGTGCTGTGCAAATTAATTGGGACAAAGCAAGTTTTTCTTGCATTCATTTTACTATTTCTGATAAGTGTTTTGTTGTTTTATTTTTTCTTCCAGATTTCCCTTTTCGTTTTGGAGAAACGGTAGATTTTCCAATACCAATGGTGGAAGCGATTTTTCTTTCAGTCAGACCGGTATGTTCATTAAGAGTAATAATTCTAGTCCTCTTCCGTGGAGTCACACCCATACAGGCACGAATCACACTGAGAGAAAAAGTACACTAAACCACTCCTCACAGACACAAGCTCTCAACTGAAGCTGAGGGGGCAGCTAGCTGTTATTGTCTAACTAAAACCAGTCAAACCACATTTTGTTACTCAAGGTTGTACACTCACACCTGTTCAAAGCAATTAAAACTGGTTTGAATCACTGACTGGTAACCGACTTATGATTTTACTTAAAAAAATGCTTTGTCCCAATTAATTTGCACAGCACTGAACCAATGAGTCACTGCCAATACTTCCAGTTTCAGTTATTGACTTTGGTGGTAATTTCACGATTACTAAACTCAGGGGCTCTGAGCCGAGTGTTGCATCTACAATAGTGGAGCTACTGACCTCAGTGTTCAACTGCCGTGCCGTTCATGCCACTTCATCACTGCTGCCAATAAGTGATTTGAGGAGCAGTGGAGGAGATTCAGCGCTGGACCCTGAGATTGGCAATTAAAGCAAATTTTTATATTTTATATACTGTACAGACCAAAGGTTTGGACACACCTTTTCATTCAAAGACTTTTCCTGTATTTTCATTACTATGAAAATTGTAGATTCACACTGAAAGCATCAAAACTATGAATTAACACATGTAGAATTAAATACTTAACAAAAAAGTGTGAAACAACTGAAAATATGTCTTATATTCTAGGTTCTTCAAAGTAGCTACCTTTTGCTTTGATTACTGCTTTGCACACTCTTGGCATTCTCTTGATGAGCTTCAAGAGGTAGTCACCGGAAATGGCTTTAACTTCCCAGGTGTGCCCTGTCAGGTTTAATAAGTGGAATTTCTTGCCTTATAAATGGAATTGGGACCGTCAGTTGTGTTGCGCAGACATCTGGTGGATACACAGCTGATAGTCCTACTGAATAGACTGTTAGAATTTGTATTATGGCAAGAAAAAAGCAGCTAAGTAAAGAAAAATGAGTGGCCATCATTACTTTAAGAAATGAAGGTCAGTCAGTCCGAAAAATTGGGAAAACTTTGAAAGTGTCCCTAAGTGCAGTTGCAAAAACCATCAAGTGCTACAAAGAAACTGGCTCACAAGAGGACCGTCCCAGGAAAGGAAGACCAAGAGTCACCTCTGCTGCGGAGGATAAGTTCATCCAAGTCACCAACCTCAAAAATCGCAGGTTAACAGCAGCTCAGATTAGAGACCAGGTCAATGGCACACAGAGTTCTAGCAGCAGACACATACCTACAACAACTGTTAAGAGGAGAATTTGTGTAACAGGCCTTCATAGTAAAATAGCTGCTAAGAAACCACTGCTAAGGATTTTTAATTGTTTGGGCTAAAGAGCACAAGGAATGGATATTAGACCAGTGGAAATCGGTGCTTTGGTCTGATTAGTCCAATTTGAGATCTTTTGTTCCAACCACCGTGTGTTTGTGCGACGCAGACAAGGTGAACGGATGGACTGTACATGCCTGGTTCCCACCGTGAAGCATGGAGGAGGAGGTGTGATAGTGTAGGGGTGCTCTGCTGCTTTGAAGCTCATCAAGAGAATGCCAAGAGTGTGCACAGCAGTAATCAAAGCAAGAGGTGGCTACTTTGAAGAACCTAGAATATAAGACATATTTTCAGTTGTTTCACACTTTTTTGTTAAGTATATAATTCCACATGTGTTAATTCATAGTTTTGATGCTTTCAGTGAGAATCTACAATTTTCATAGTAATGAAAATACAGAAAATCTTTGAATGAGAAGGTGTATCCAAACTTTTGGTCTGTACTGTTTATATACAGTTGTGGCCAAAAGTATTGACACCCCTGTAATTCTGTCAGATAATACTCAGTTTCTTCCTGAAAATGATTGCAATCACAAATTCTTTGGTATTATTATCTTCATTTAATTTGTCTTCAATGAAAAAACACAAAAATATTTGTCCTAAAGCCAAATTGGATCTAATTCCACACCAAACATAAAAAAGGGGGTGGACAAAAGCATTGGCACTGTTAGAAAAATCATGTGATGCTTCTCTAATTTGTGTAATTAACAGCACCTGTAACTTACCTGTGGCACCTAGCCGGTGTTGGCAATAACTAAATCACACTTGCAGCCAGTTGACATGGATTAAAGTTGACTCAACCTCTGTCCTGTGTCCTTGTGTGTAGCACATTGAGCATGGAGAAAAGAAAGAAGACCAAAGAACTGTCTGAGGACTTGAGAAACCAAATTGTGGGAAAGCATGAGCAATCTCAAGGCTACAAGTCAATCTCCAAAGACCTGAATATTCCTGTGTCTACCGTGTGCAGTGTCATCAAGAAGTTTAAAGCCCATGGCACTGTGGATAACCTCCCTAGATGTGGACGGAAAAGAAAAATTAACAAGAGATTTCAATGCAAGATTGTGCGGAAGAAAATCCCATGACAGACAATATGATCAGTAATAACAAAAGCTGTCAATTAAATGTCACCTGCTTAACCCAAGAGGAAGTACGGCATCGTCTAAAAATCACTAAAATTGACAAATCCCCGGGCCCGGATGGGATACACCCCAGAGTGCTGCAGGAATTAAGTACTGTCATAGATAGACCATTATTTTTAATCTTTAAAGATTCCATAATAACAGGGTCTGTACCACAGGACTATCGCATAGCAAATGTGGTGCCAATATTCAAAAAGGGAACAAAAACTGAACTTGGAAATTATAGGCCAGTAAGCTTAACCTCTACTGTGGGTAAAATCCTAGAGGGTTTTCTAAGAGATGCTATACTGGAGTATCTGAAGAAAAATAACCTCATGACCCAATATCAACATGGTTTTACGAGGGACCGTTCCTGTCAAACTAATCTGATAAGCTTCTATGAAGAAGTAAGTTCTGGACTGGACCAAATAAATGCAGTGGACGTGGTGTATATGGACTTTTCAAAAGCTTTTGATACGGTGCCACACAAAAGGTTGATACATAAAATGAGAGCAATGGGGATAGGGGAAAATATGTGCAAGTGGGTTAAAAACTGGCTTAGCGATAGGAAACAAAGGGTGGTCATTAATGGAACACATTCAGAATGGGTCACAGATAACAGTAGGGTACCACAGGGGTCAGTGTTGGGCCCTCTTCTTTTTAATATATTTATTAATGAACTTGTAAGGGGCATACAGAGTAAAATCTCAATATTTGCAGATGACACTAAACTCTGCAGGGTAATAAATACAGAGGAGGACAATTTTATATTACAGGAGGATTTATGTAAACTGGAGGCTTGGGCTGATAAATGGCAAATGAGTTTTAATGGGGATAAATGTAAAGTCATGCACTTGGGCAGAGGAAACAAAAGGTATAATTATGTGCTTAATTGTAAAACACTGGGCAAAACGGTCACTGAAAAAGACCTGGGTGCATGGGTAGATGACAAACTCACATTTAGTGGCCAGTGTCAGGCAGCTACTGCAAAGGCAAATAAAATAATGGGATGCATTAAAAGAGGCATAGATGCTCATGAGGAGAACATAATTTTACCTCTATACAAGTCACTAGTGCGACCACACTTAGAATAATGTGTACAATTCTGGTCTCCGGTGTATAAGAAAGACATAGCTGAACTAGAACGGGTCCAGAGAAGAGCGACCAAGGTTATTAGAGGACTGAGGGGTCTGCAATACCAAGACAGGTTATTAAACTTGGGGTTATTTAGCTTGGAAAAACGAAGGCTTAGGGGTGATCTTATAATAATGTATAAATATATGAGGGGACAGTACAGAGAACTTTCTAATGATCTCTTTACTCTTAGGCCTGAGACGGGGACAAGGGGGCATCCTCTACGTCTGGAGGAAAGAAGGTTTAATCATAATCACAGACGCGGATTCTTTACTGTAAGAGCAGTGAGACTATGGAACTCTCTGCCACATGATGTTGTAATGAGTGACTCACTACTAACATTTAAGAAGGGCCTGGATGCCTTTCTTGAAAACTATAAAATTGCCAGTTATATATACTAGATTCTTGATAGGGAGTTGATCCAGGGAATTAGTCTGATTGCCATATCTGGAGTCAGGAAGGAATTTTTTCCCCCAATGTGGAGCTTGGGTTGCCACATGGTTTTTTTTTGCCTTCCTCTGGATCGACATGTTAGGCTAAGGGTTGAACTAGATGGACTTAAAGTCTCCCTTCAACCTTAAAAGCTATGTTACTATGTTACTATGATGGTGGATAAAGAACCTCGACTAACATCTAAACAAGTTCAAGCTGCCCTGCAGTCCGAGGGTACTACAGTGTCAACCCGTACTATCTGTCGGCGTCTGAATGAAAATGGACTGTATGGTAGGAGACCCAGGAAGACCCCACTTTTTACTCCGAGACATAAAAAAGCCAGGCTGGAGTTTGCTGAGAAAGCCTAAAATGTTTTGGAAGAATGTTCTCTGGTCAGATGAGACAAAAGTAGAGCTTTTTGGGCAAAGGCATCAACATAGAGTTTACAGGAAAAAAAAAAGAGGCATTCAAAGAAAAGAACACGGTCCCTACAGTCAAACATGGCGGAGGTTCCCTGATGTTTTGGGGTTGCTTTGCTGCCTCTGGCACTGGACTGCTTGACCGTGTGCATTGCATTATTAAGTCTGAAGACTGCCAACAAATTTTGCAGCATAATGTAGAGCCCAGTGTGAGAAAGCTGGGTCTCCCTCAGAGGTCATGGGTCTTCCAGCAGGACAATGACCCAAAACACACTTCAAAAAGCACTACAAAATGGTTTGAGAGAAAGCACTGGAAACTTCTAATGTGGCCAGCAATGAGTCCAGACCTGAATCCCATAGAACACCTGTGGAGAGATCTAAAAATGGCACTTTGGAGAAGGCAATCTTCAAATATCAGGGACCTGGAGCAGTTTGCCAAAGAAGAATGGTCTAAAATTCCAGTAGAGCATTGTAAGAAACTCATTGATGGTTACCGGAAGTGGTTGATCGCAGTTATTTTGGCTAAAGGTTGTGCAACCAAGTATTAGGCTGAGGTTGCCAATACTTTTGTCTGGCCCATTTTTGGAGTTTTGTGTGAAATTATCAGTTGTGCTTTTTGCTTCATTCTCTTTTGTGTTTTTTCATTTAAGACAAATTTAATGAAGATAATAATACCAAAGAATTTGTGATTGCAATCATTTTCAGGAAAAAACTGATTATTATCTGACAGAATTGCAGAGGTGTCAATACTTTTGGCCACAACTGTATATATATATACATATATATATAAAACTACCAATTAAGTAAATTACCGTATATACTCGTGTATAAGCCGACCCGTGTATAAGCCGACCCCCCTACTTTTGCCCCCAAAACCTGGGAAAACCTATTGACTCGTGTATAAGCCGAGGGTGGACCCCAGCACAGGTATACAGCCCCCAGCAGTGTGGTATACAGGCCTCCCCAGTGGTAGTATACAGCAGCCTCCCCAGTGGTAGTATACAGCAGCCCTAAAGGTATATACAGCAGCCCTAAAAGGTATATACAGCAGCCCTATAAGGTATATACAGAAGCCCTAAAAGGTATATACAGAAGCCCTAAAGGGTATATACAGCAGCCCTAAAGGTATATACAGCAGGCCCCAGAGGTATATACAGCAGGCCCCAGAGGCATATACAGCAGGCCCCAGAGGTATATACAGCAGGCCCCAGAGGTGTATACAGCAGGCCCCAGAGGTGTATACAGCAGGCCCCAGAGGTGTATACAGCAGGTCCCAGAGGTGTATACAGAAGACCCCAGAGGTATATACAGCAGGCCCCAGAGGTGTATACAGCAGCCCCAAGAGGTATACAGCAGCCCCCAGAGGTATACAGCAGGCCCCAGAGGTTTACAGCAGGCCCCAGAGGTATACAGCAGCCCCCAGAGGTATACAGCAGCCCCCAGAGGTATACAGCAGCTCCCAGAGGTATACAGCAGCCCCCAGAGGTATACAGCAGGCCCCAGAGGTATACAGCAGCCCCCAGAGGTATACAACAGGCCCCAGAGGTATACAGCAGCCCCCAGAGGTATACAGCAGGCCCCAGAGGTATACAGCAGCCCCCAGAGGTATACAGCAGCCCCCAGGGGTATACAGCAGCCCCCAGAGGTATACAGCAGGCACCAGAGGTACACAGCAGCCCCCAGAGGTATACAGCAGGCCCCAGAGGTATACAGCAGCCCCCAGAGGTATACAGCAGCCCCCAGAGGTATACAGCAGCCCCCAGAGGTATACAGCAGGCCCCAGAGGTTAGTTATACAGCAGGCCCCAGTGGCACTGGGCTGAAAAACTCGGCTTATACACGAGTATATACGGTAGGTGATGTGCATCTCTGTAATGAGGAGGAGTGTGGTCTAGTGACATCAACACCCTATATAAGGTGTGCTTAATTATTAGGCAAATGCCTTTCCTTTGAAAAAATGAGAGATTTGACGGGCTCTGAAAAGTCCAAAATTGTGAGATGTCTTGCAGAAGGATGCAGCAGTCTTGAAATTGCCAAACTTTTGAAGCGTGATCACTGAACAATTAAGTGTTTCATGGCAAATAGCCAACAGGGTCGCAAGAAGCGTGTTAGGCAAAAAAGGCGCAAAATAACTGCCCATAAATTGTGGAAAATTAAGCGTGAAGCTTCCAAGATGTCATTTGCCACTAGTTTTGCCATATTTCAGAGCTGCAACATTACTGGAGCATCAATGAGCACAAGGTGTGCTATACTCAGGGACATGGCCATGGTAAGGACGGCTGAAAAACGACCACCTTTGAACAAGAAACATAAGATAAAACGTCAAGACTGGGCCAAGAAATATCTTAAGACTGATTTTTCAAAGGTTTTATGGACTGATGAAATGAGAGTGACTCTTGATGGGCCAGATGGATGGGCCAGAGGCTGGATCAGTAAAGAGCAGAGGGCTCCACTCCGACTCAGATGCCAGCAATGTGGAGGTGGGGTACTGCTATGGGTTGGTATTATCAAAGATGAACTTGTGGGGCCTTTTCGGGTTGAGGATGGAGTGAAGCTTAACTCCGCACCTACTGCCAGTTTCTGGAAGATACAGTGATATGAAAAAGTTTGGGCACCCCTCTTAATCTTACTCATTTTTTATTTTATAAATTTGGGTTTTTGCAACAGCTATTTCAGTGTGATATATGTAATAACTGATGGACACAGTAATATTTCAGGAGTGAAATGAGGTTTATTGTACTAACCGAAAATGTGAAATATGCATTATTTCAAAATTTGACAGGTGCAAAAGTATGGGCACCTTAACAGAAAAGTGACATTAACATTTAGTAGATCCATCTTTTGCAAAAATAACAGCCTCTAGCCCTCTTCCTGTAGCTGTTAATAAGTTCCTGTATCCTGGATTAAGGTATTTTTGACCATTCCTCTTTACAAAACAATTTCAGTTCAGTTAAGTTTGATGGTCGCCGAGCAAGGACAGCCCGCTTCAAAACATCCCACAGATGTTCAATGATATTCAGGTCTGGGGAGTGGGATGGCCATTCCAGAACATTGTAATTGTTCCTCTGCATAAATGCCCGGGTAGATTTCGAGCGGAGTTTTGGATCATTGTCTTGCTGAAAGATCCATCCCCGGCGTAACTTCAACTTTGACACTGATTCTTGAACATTATTCTCAAGAATCTGCTGATACTGAGTGGAATCCATATGACCCTCAACTTTAACAAGATTCCCAGTGACGTCATTGGCCACACAGCCCCAAAGCATGATGGACCCTGCCCCAAATTTGACAGTGGGTAGCAAGTGTTTTTCTTGGAATGCTGTGTTTTTGTGGCGCCATGCATAACGCCTTGTTGTATGACCAAACAACTCAATCTTGGTTTCATCAGTCCACAGGACCTTCTTCCAAAATGAAACTGGCTTATCCAAATGTGTTTTTGCATACCTCAGGTGACTCTGTTTGTGGCGTGCATGCAGAAACGGCTTCTTTCGCATCAATCTCCCATACAGCTTCTCCTTGTGCAGTGTGCGCTGTTTTGTTGACCGATGCACAATGACACCATCTGCAGCAAGATGATGCTGCAGGTCTTTGGAGGTGGTCTGTGGATTGTTCTTGAATGTTCTCACCATTCTTCTTCTCTGCCTTTCTGATATTTTTGTTGGCCTGCCACTTCTTGCCTTTACAAGAACTGTCCCTGTGGTCTTCAATTTCCTTACTATGTTTCTCACAGTGGAAACTGACAGGTTAAATCTCTGAGACAACTTTTTTATTCTTCCACTGAACAACTATGTTGAACAATCTTTTTTTTTCAGATCATTTGAGAGCTGTTTTGAGGAGCCCATGATGCCACTCCTCAGAGAAGATGCAACTAGGAGAACAACTTGCAAGTGGACACCTGACATAGCTTTTCTCATGATTGGATATACCGGGCTATGAAGTACAAAGCTCAATGAGGTTACCAACCCAATTTAGTGCTTCAGTAAGTCAGTTAAAAGTAGTTAGGAGTATTCAAATCATGAAAATCAGAAGGGTGCCCATACTGTTGCACCTGTCAAAGTTTGAAATAATGCATATTTCACATTTTCGGTTCGTACAATACACCTCATTTCAATCCTGAAATATTACTGTGTCCATCAGTTATTACATATATCACACTGAAATAGCTGTTGCAAAAAAACAATTTTAAACAAAAAAAAATGAGTAAGATTAAGAGGGGTGCCCAAACTTTTTCATATAACTGTAACTTCTTCAAGCAATGTTACAGGAAGAAGTCGGTATTGTTCAAGAAAAACATGATTTTCATGCAGGACAATTGTCCATCACATGCATCCAACTACTCCACAGTGTGGCTGGCCAGCAAAGGTCTAAAAGAAGAAAAATAATGACATGGCCCCCTTGTTCACCGGATCTGAACCCCATAGAGAACCTGTGGTCCCTCCTAAAATGTGAGATCTACAGGGAGGGAAAACAGTACACCTGTACAATTGTTAATGAGATAAATGAAAAAGACACTGATCAAAATTAGTGAACACTTTCAGATACCTGTGATTTATTGGTGTTAAATCTGGCACCTGGTGTTAATTTATTTGTCAGCCTAACTTTCCAGTTTGCACTTCTTAATGAATAAAAATGGTGTTCCCTTCCAAAGTGCCTAAAACTCTCTAACAGCAGCTTGTCCAGGTCAAGGTCAAAGTGGTGATCCTTTCAGCCACAGCAACAGAAGTTGGACTTTCCAAGTCTGTGATTTCTAAAATATTGCATATTTACAACATCAGAAACTCTTTCAATTTCCCCAAGAAGGAGGGTTGCCATCAAAAGACAAATGCAAGAGAGGGCAGGATAATGCGGAGAATCTTCATAGGTAATCATTTCAACAGTGCAGCTGAAAAAGCTTGCCTGTTCAGCACTGAACAGGGTAAGGATCAGTCTCATTATACAGTGTCACAATGTTTAAGAGAATTAAAGGGAACCTGACCCCTAAAAATCAGCCCCAGCCTATTAATACCTTTCCTTACACCATCATTAATGTATTCTAGCTATCCCTTTGTATAAAAAATGGGTATTTATAAAGTTTATAAAAGTGACTTTAGTACCTGCTGAACTGCGGCTTCTCAGTGCTTTAGAAGTCACACAGGGCGTTCCCTGTGGCTTCTCATTGCCGCCTGTAATTCAATTATTCATGCCCCGATGGGCGTGCTAATCAATAGTGATCCTCCTCGTCCTCCTACATGGGCAGTATAGCCGGTATGACGCTAATCGATTTTTTAATATGATAGTTTGGCGAAAACCTCATTATCAGAGCAGTTTTTCTTGATTCTCTTAAATTGATTAACCGGAATGTTTCTCAGCCATGTACTGTAGTGTCCACTGGAGAAGTGGACATAGCTGTTTTTATCCACTTTCTTGAAAAAGGTTTTTGTCAAGATACGATTACTCTCTAGGTATATTGTCAAATCCAAGAAATCAATGCTGGTATCGTGTAGGTGTGGCTCAAATTTCAACCTCCATATATTGTCAAAAAGTTCTCCCAAGAAATCTCAATCTACCGTATATACTCGTGTATAAGCCGAGTTTTTCAGCCCAAAAACGAGTCACTACGGTTGGTGGGGGCTGTGGAGGCTGGAGGAGGCGGGGGAAGGCTGCTGTATGAGCGTCCCCGTCACGTGGGGCCGCTCATTATATATGCACTGCTTCCCTCTGTCAATCAGCGACAGGGGGAAGCAGTGCATAACTAAATAAATGGCCCCCAAATGCTGGCACTCGCCCCCCTTGTAAGGGCCCCCCCCCCCCGCTGCTTATCTTACCATCCCGGTCTTCTGCTCAGCGCCGCTCCTCGGTGCTCCGTTCTTCATCCTCCCGTCCAGCTACATCCGGGATCCCCGGCCGTTGCAGGCATATGACGTCATCGTGCGACGGCCGGAGATCCCGGATGCAGCCAGTGAGGACGGAGCATGAAGAACGGAGCACCGAGGAGAGGCGCTGAGCAGAAGACCAGGATGGTAAGATAAGCAGCAGGGGGGGCCCTTACAAGGAGGGGGGGTGAGTGCCAGCATTTGGGGGCTGCTGGATACCCCCTGGGGGCTGCTGGGCACCCCCTGGGGGCTGCTGGGTACCCCCAGGGGGCCGCTGTGCACCCCCTGGGGGCCGCTGTATACCCCCTGGGGGTTGCTGTATACCCCCTTGGGGCCGCTGTATAACCCCTGGGGGGTGCTGTATACCCCTGGGGGGTGCTGTATAACCCCTGGGGTCTGCTGTATACCCTCAGGGCTGCTATATATACTGCTGGGGCCTGTATACCACTGGGGCTGCTGTATATACTGGTGGGGTCTGTATATACCACTGGGGAGGCTGCTGTATACCACTGGGGTTGCTGTATATGCTACTGGGGCCTGTATATGCCACTGGGGAGGCTGCTGTATACTACCATTGGGTGGCCTGTATACCACACTGCTGGGGGCTGTATACCTGTGCTGGGGTCCACCCTCAGCTTATACACGAGTCAATAGGTTTTCCCAGGTTTTGGGGCAAAAGTAGGGGGGTCGGCTTATACACGAGTATATACGGTAACTCTTTTTCTGAACATCACCATAAGTCTACAATTCCTTCAGCTCGACCCTCACCGTTTACCAAAGGGATCGAGGTTTTTTTGTGTCTCCATTGGGTGTTTCCTATTTTTGACTCACCCATGTTTTCTGTGCATTATTTATAGTATAGTTTTTTGGGGCTTTTTCACTTCACATCACCATTTTAAACATGAACAAATAAACATAGAAATTGATACAATTAACTTTCAAACACAAAGATGATTATAGATAAATTTTAGTTTTTATTATAAATACTATTATAAATATTTTTAATTATAAATATTCCATATTGTACCTTTCTAGGAATAAATATTTCATTTTTAATGATTTTAATTTATTTTTTTATAGTAATAAATATATATATTTTTTTATAGTAATACATTTTTTATTTTAAATTTTCAACAGATTTGAATGGGCTATACATGTTCAACCTTTATATAGACATCCATTTAATCGATCAGGGCTTTACTAATCAAGAATACATCATGTTCATATTTATTCATTTTTATTTATTATTTTTATTTATTATTTTTATTTTTTGTGATAGATCAATATCATGGTTTCACATTGATTAACTTTTTGATAATATAATCAACACTAAGATTCTTCTGTATTGGTCCAATCCATCAAAGTCATAAAGCATAGGATATCTTTTTTCCAGATATGTCAATCCTCCCTAGAAACAAATATATGAATAGTTTAATCAAAAGGATTTAATCAATAATAACATTTCCAAAAGATTAATGTACACATATACATCACAATTTTATGAATATATTACACATATCTATTTTCAGCCTTTTTGCCTATTTCTCTTTCCTAAATCTTACACCTCTGCACTCTATTCATTTCCTTGTATGTTGTCTTGCAGGTTGATGGGGTCTCGATTTTAGTTCTCTTGCACTCATCACAGCTTCAGACGAAGTGCTTTACCACTTCCCCATACACAGATTTAGTTTGTCCACAGAATAGTTACACTTAAAGGGAACCAACCACCCCAAATGACCCCCCCGCACTGTTAATATGTGTCCCTACACCCAGCACACACATTTGGGGCAATCGTTTTTGCTAAAAAAAACTGTTTAGTAGAAGCTAAGATACATGTTTATAAAGGTTAATAAATGGAGACGGCTGGGCGTTACCTAGCTTTGTCCACGTGCAGTGTTCGTGCCTGTGATCCTCCTCTCCCCCCTCCCCTCTCACTTTCTAAGAGCCTGGCCGCGTCATGAAAGGGGCGGGACTAAATCGCGATGAGCCCCGCCCCCTTTCATGACGCGATTTAGCCACGCCCCTTTCATGACGCGGCCAGGCTCTTAGAAAGTGAGAGGGGAGGGGGAGAGGAGGATCACAGGCATGAACACTGCACGAGGACAAAGCTAGGTAACACCCAATCGTCTCAATTTATTAAACTTCATAAAGCTATATCTTAGCTTCTACTAAACAGTTTTTTTAGCAAAAACGATTGCCCCAAATGTGTGTGCTGGGTGTAGGGACACATATTAACAGTCCGGGGGGGTCATTTGGGGTGGTTGGTTCCCTTTAAATCTGCATCACACAATAGATTGCTAGATGAGAACATCGCTCCTCATTATGACAAAATGGCCTACACCATTTCTCTCATCCTTTTTCGTGGTGGTTTTTATACTATACACTAGGACAAATAACATTACAAGCACTATATCCAGATATTTTAGGGTCATGTGAAGTGATTGTCCACCCTCACTGATATCTTCCACTTACACGGTGCACCTAGTCTTTGCAATTCCACAAGTAGCTCCTTAAGAATTATCAGCTCTTTGTTTTTCCTCCTTTTTTCCACTACACACATAATGGTTCAATTCCCCAATCATACATTTAGTCAATCTGACTAGTTGCTGCTTATTTTATAAGTTTTTAAAGAAAAAAAGAGGCTATGACTTGTTGATCTTTCTTTTTTATGTTTTATGTTCATTATCCAAATATTTTTCACTAGATGGTGGACCGATTCTAACGCATCGGGTATTCTAGAAAAAAGAAATAGAGATTGCATGGGGAAGGCGGTGAGGGCTGAATTGGAGGAACTTTGAAGAAGGAGCAGCGGGGAAAGGACGGCATGGCAGGGGGGAGGAGGGAGGACAAAGCAGCAGAGGGAGGAGGATGGAGGACAGAGGAGGTAGCGGCGGGGTGTGGGAGGATGTAGCAGCACAGGCAGGGGGAGGAAGGAGGGGCAGGATGGAGCACAGAGCGGCAGGGGGGAGGAGGACGGAGGACGAAGCTGCGGGGTGGGGGAGGACGGAGCAGCACAGGCAGGGGGAGGACGGAGGATGGAGTGACAGAGGGAAGGAGGACAAAGGAAGGAGGAGGAAGCAGTGGGGTAGGGGAGGATGGAGCGGCACAGGCAGGGGGAGGATGGAGCGGGAGGATAGAGCACAGAGTGGCAGGGGGGAGGAGGACGGAGGACGAAGCGGTGGGGTGGGGGAGGACGGAGCAGCACAGGCAGGGGGAAGACGGAGGATAGAGTGGTGGAGGTGAGGAGGACAAAGGAAGCAGGAGGAAGTGGTGGGGGAGGATAGAGTGGCACAGGCAGGGGGAGGACGAAGAGGCAAGGGGAGGATGCAGTACAGAGTGGCAGGGGGAGGAGGATGTAAGATGAAGCGGCGGGGTGGGGGAGGACGGAGCAGCACAGGCAGGGGGAGGATGGAGGATGTAGTGGCGGAGGTGAGGAGGACAAAGGAAGCAGGAGGAAGTGGTGGGGGAGGATGGAGCGGCACAGGCAGGTGGAGTTCGGTGCAGCAGGGGGAGGACAGAGCGGCAGGGGGAGGACAAAGCAGCAGGAGGAGGACAGAGTGGCAGGGGGAGGACAGAGCACAGAGCGGCGGGGGAGAGGAGGATGGAGGACAAAGCGGCGGGGTGGGGGAGGCCGGAGCAGCACAGGCAGGGGGAGGACAGAGCACAGAGCGGCAGGGGGAGGAGGACAGAGGACAAAGCGGCGGGTGGGGGAGGATGGATCAGCACAGGCAGGGGGAGGAAGGAGGATGGAGTGGCAGAGCGGAGGAGCATAAAGGAAGGAGGAAGACGCGGTGGGGTGGGGGAGGATGGAGTGGCACAGACAGGGGAGAATGGAGCATAGAGCAGCGGGGGGAGGAGGACGGAGGACGAAGCGGCCGGGTGGGGGAGGCCAGAGCAGCACAGGCAGGGGGAGGACAGAGGATGAAGTGGAGGGGGGAGGAGGATAAAAGAAGGAGGGGGAAGCGGTGGGGTGGGGGAGGATGGAGCAGCACAGGAAGGGGGAGGACAGAGCAGCAGGGGGAGGACGGAGCACAGAGCGGCAGGGGGAGGAGGACAGAGGACGAAGCGGTGGGGTGGGGGAGGATGGAGCAGCACAGACAGGGGGAGAACAGAGTATGGAGTGGTGGAGGGGAGGAGGACAAAAGAAGGAGGAGGAAGCGGTGGGGTGGGGGAGGATGCAGCGGCACAGGCAGGGGGAAGATGAAGTGGCAGGGGGAGGTCGGAGCACAGAGCCGTGGGGGAGAGGTGGATGGAGGACGAAGTGGTGGGGTGGGGGAAGCTGGATCAGCACAGGCAGGGGAGGATGGAGCGGCAGGGGAGGACAGAGCACAAAGCAGTGGGGGAGAGGAGGATGGAGGACAAAGCGGCGGGGTGGGGGAGGCCGGAGCAGCAGAGGCAGGGGGAGGACGGAGGATGGAGTGTCAGAAGGGAGGCGGACAAAGGAAGGAAGAGGAAGTGGTGGGGTGGGGGAGGAGGAAGCAGTAGGGGGAGGATGGAGCACTGAGCGGTGGGGGGGAGGAGGACGGAGGACAAAGCGGTGGGGTGGGGGAGGACGGAACAGCACAGGCAGGGGGAGGATGGAGTGGCAGAGGGGAGGAGGACAAAGGAAGGAGGAGGAAGCGATGGAGGAGGATGGAATGGCACAGGCAGGGGGAGGACGGAGCACAGAGATGTGGGAGGAGGAGGATGGAGGACAAAGTGGTGGAGTGAGGGAGGATGGAGCACTGTACGGCAACTCAGTGGTTAGCAGAGTATACAGGGGCTCAGTGGTTAGCAGAGTATGCGGTGGCTCAGTGGTTAGCACTGCGCGGTGGCTCAGTGGTTAGCACTGTGCGGTGGCTCAGTGCTTAGCACTGCACGGTGGCTCAGTGGTTAGCACTGCGTGGTGGCTCAGTGGTTAGCACTGCGCGGTGGCTCAGTGGTTAGCACTGCGCGGTGGCTAAGTGGTTAGCACTGCGCGGTGGCTCAGTGGTTAGCAGTGAGTGCGGTGGCTCAGTGGTTAGCAGTGAGTGCGGCAGGCAGAGTGGTCAGCGCAGTGTGGCGGGCAGATTGGTCAGCGCAGTGCGGCTGGCATAGCGGTCAGCGAGACTTCACACACACCTACATACACACACACACACACACACCTACACACACACACACACACCTCCATGCATTGTTCGCTATACTTACCTCCTCCGTTCCTTCGACATGTTGCCGCTCCCAGACTACTGGATCCAATATGCTGTCCGTGAAGTCTCGCGAGACTTCCCAGACACCATATTGGATCCAGTCCTCCGAGGGCGGCGACATACTTTATCCAAGATGGCATCCGGGAAGTCTCGCAAGACTTCCTGGACGCCATATTGGATCCAGTAGTCCGGGGGCAGCGACATGTCGGCGGAACGGAGGAGGTAAGTATAGCGAACAGTGCATGGACGTGTGTGTGTGTGTGTATGTGTGTGTGTATGTGTATGTGAATGTGTGCGGGCAGCCATATTAGAACACCCACAGTGGGTGTAGAGGCTACTTCAGCCAGGATGTGACATACCATACCGTTACATCCTGACGGAAGTAGCCTTAGGGTTTTATTATAATAGATGTATTGTAACTAAATGCATTCAGTGGTAATTGTTTGTTTACAAAACAATGATCACATGACTCAGTCTCCTCCCTGAGTATGATGTCACTGTGACTCAGCAGAAACATGGTTTTAGGTTCTGTATAAATAGAAGCATTGTCAGTTGCATCTTGAATGTCCCTGAGGAAGGAGCCAGGTGAAGGTTCCGAAACGCATCGGAAGAATAAAGACACAATTCATCCCAGATTCTCTCTTGTCTCTAGTGATCCTTTTGACGGCAGCGTGCACACAATGGCACTTTGTCCTACAGATCTACAAATCTAATCACCAGGCATATGCCAGTATATGACATATGGTGTTAAAAAGAGTCCACTTGCCTTTAAAGTGGTAAGATGTGCTATATAACATTTTCTACTATGGTCAAGGACATAGAAATATGCAGTAGACTATGTTTTCATTTGTATCTACTTAATCATTTAAGTTGAAGAATCCAATTTTAATTACAACATTTTGTTGTAAAGTATAGTATTCAAGTTTAGCGTGCATTATTTCTTGATTTTAGTGCTAAATAAGTGACAACAAATCTGTCATAAACCACCCCTTTGTCATCTCGAAAGCTACTATAACTCAAGTTCTTTTATAATTTTTGCCTCTTCAAATTCAAGTTCCTAAGTCACTCTATCTTAAAATCAAATATGTCATCCCACTGGTTGCCAGCTGACCTAGCGAAGAATGGGTGAATAAGGTCTTTGATTTGTATAGGTCAATACACTTAAGAAAACCTTGAATCTTATTACTTGTAGACTCAGGATGTTTGCAAATAAGAACATATTTAGATATAATCAAAAAGAATGTTCAGTTGTCCAATACAATCTCCCTTGCTGATATTTCTATTTTCATGTGTTCAATTGAACGGTGGGATGCCAAAAATAAAAAGATTAATGTCCATATTGTCAGATTACAGTCTTTTAAAAATCATTTTTGTCACTTCAATATTTACTAAGATTTATTTTCTTTTTTTGAACACTAATTTGCACTTTTCTGTGTCCAAGTGACTAGGAAGGCGTCCAAAAACATTTTTCTCATCTTTCAAAAGAAATGATCAGATCAATTCGCAGAGGTACGAGTTCAAATTGATTCTCCTGAAATTCACAGTTTCAGGCAAATTTGAACATCTTGAGATTAAATTCTTTGTTCACAAAAACAATTTACTCCATTTCAAATTGGTGGATTAAACTTTCAAAGGATTTGCTCTTACTTATCTTTGACATTATTTAATTGGTGCCCCCCTAGATAAAGGATAACAAAATAAGTATCCTGCCAAGCGATATCACAGAAAAATATATAAAAAATGTCAATATACAGTGAAAAGTTTAACACAGTTGAGTGTCTCTCCCCAAATTGGATTTATTCAGATTGACTCAATGAGGGAGATTTGATTGACATAAAATGTTATATGCAAATTGAATCTGTTATGAAGGGATTGAAATGTTCATAAACCCATATACTCGCTTACTCCTCAACTCTCCCCATGAAATCCAACTGCTGTCCCTTGTCATGTAATTCAGTTGAATCATCTCCTTTTTTATATCTTCCTCAGTGTAATCTGTTGTACTCTGGGTGGACTCCAATACATACTAGGATCACATGGGTTGTGATCACATGGGTTGTGACACATTTCAATGATGGTACCCCATCCCATATATCCATGTAGAACATGACACATGCTCACATGCTCACATACTTAGACAGTGGACAGTTGGTGGCGGTGGACCAAGTATGGGGAGAAATGAATGTGAGGGCTTATGAGGAAGGAGGAAGGAGTCGGGACTGGCTCTGAAACACATCGGATGAAATAAAAGCCACTTGCTACCAACAACAGTTTGGATGTCTCCTCTGTCGACAGTGCAGGTCCGGTGAAGTACAGTCCTGTGTATTTTCTTGATCTACCTTGGTTCCCGTTTTTGTTCTGCATGCCAGTTGTGTGCTACACAACCTGTCCAGGTGAGCAGTAACCACCTATTTCTTGTGTTTCCCAATGAGGATAAGACCCTATTGCGCTCTCTTTCCTTTCAGCTTCACAAATTGCTACTGTGAGGGTTTATTGGCTTTCTAACAACATTTTGCCCTCAAAATACATAAAAATATCTGCCCCTCATATCTAATTTAGATGAATTCATGCAAAGCAATCCCTCAAAATTCATATTTGCCGGAATCTCTAATGATTGGAAAAATGTGAATGAATTTAATTTATTTGAAATTAATTTTCTAACACTTATGTTAACACTAGCTATCACTTAACTAGACTTAATAATGAGCCTAAACTAAATCTTGGATGCTTCAGTTGGTCCCCCAAAAAAGACAGGTGACCTAGGGGTGATGTGACGGTTCCTTTATTCCACTTCCACCAACGCATTTCGGCGCCCCGCTTGGCACCTTCCTCAGGGTATTAAATCAAATACCCTGAGGAAGGTGCCAAGAAGGGCGCCGAAACGCGTTGGTGGAAGTGGAATAAAGGAACCGTCACATCACCCCTAGGACTCCTGTCTTTTTTGAGGGACCAACTGAAGCATCCAGGATAATTCTCCGGTGACAGCAGCGCGGACCGTGGACACCTATATCCTGATACCTGATTCTCTTCCCACGTGTGAAGTGGTGGTGGAGGTCCAGCGGCAGCTGTCATATACAAAACGCCTACTAGCCAGTTGTGGGGATCACAACTGGTACAGGTTAGTGCACCTGTATTTTCATACTCACCTTTCACGAAACGTCAGTGATAGGGCACTATTTGCGCCTCGTTTGTCTCCCATTATATCTTCTAGTAAACTAAATCTTATCTGCTCACAATTGTTAGTCGTCTGCTCTAGACTTATTTTGCAAGCTCTATTTCCATTTACTTTTTCTTGGAATTATTTTTTTATATAGAAATGGTATACATGTCTCATTTAATAGTCTGTTTGGTAATATTGATGTTATTGTAGAATACCATGACTATATTCATTCACTCAATAACATTATTCATCATGGTAGTAGTTGTATTTTAATTCCATATTGTACAAAACTTAAATATCTACCGTATATACTCGCGTATAAGCCCAGTTTTTCAGCCCAAAAATTGGGCTGAAAAGTCCCCCCCTCGGCTTATACGCAAGTCACTTGGTATGCTGTGGGGGGGGGCTGCACCGGTGGCTGGAGGAGGCAGGAGGGGGCCGCGGTGACCGCAGGCGGTCACGTGGGGCCGCCTCATTAGTGCAATGAATATGCACGGCATCCCCCCGTCCATCAACGGCGGGGGGATGCCGTGCAATTGCACTACACAGGCCCCCACCAGTAACACACAGCTCCCCCTCCTTAGTATGTCCCTCCCTCCTTAGTATGTCCCCCCCCCAGGCTGCGGCACCTGTTAAAATAACAAACTTTCATACATCACCTTTCCGGCGCAGCTCCTCTGCTCCTCCGGTCCCGGCTTCTTCTTCTTGCTTCCGGTGTCATGTGACCGGGCGCAGGAGATGACGTCATCTCCTGCGCCCGGTCACATGACACCGGAAGCAAGAAGAAGAAGCCGGGACCGGAGGAGTGGAGGAGCTGCATCGGAAAGGTGATGTATGAACGTTTGATATTTTAACAGGTGCCGCAGCCTGGGGGGGGCATACTAAGGAGGGTGGGACATACTAAGGAGGGGGGGCTGTGTGTTACTGGTGGGGGCCAGTATACCACCACTGGGGGGCCTGTATACTTCTATTGGGGCTGTATATACCTCCTCTGGGGCTGCTGTATATTACCTCTGGGGCTGCTGTATACTACCTCTGGGGCTGCTTTATACTACCACTGGGGCTGCTGTATACTACCACTGGGGCTGTATATACCTCTGGGGCTGCTGTATACTACCACTGGGGCTGTATATACCTCTGGGGCTGCTGTATACTACCACTGGGGCTTTATATACCTCTGGGGCTGCTGTATACTACCACTGGGGCTGTATATACCTCTGGGGCTGCTGTATACTACCACTGGGGCTGTATATACCTCTGGGGCTGCTTTATACTACCACTGGGGCTGCTGTATACTACCACTGGGGCTGTATATACCTCTGGGGCTGCTGTATACTACCACTGGGGCTGTATATACCTCTGGGGCTGCTGTATACTACCACTGGGGCTTTATATACCTCTGGGGCTGCTGTATACTACCACTGGGGCTGTATATACCTCTGGGGCTGCTGTATACTACCACTGGGGCTGTATATACCTCTGGGGCTGCTGTATACTACCACTGGGGCTGTATATACCTCTGGGGCTGCTGTATACTACCTCTGGGGCTGCTGTATACTACCTCTGGGGCTGCTGTATACTACCTCTGGGGCTGCTGTATACTACCACTGGGGCTGCTGTATATACCTTTGGGGCTGCTGTATACTACCTCTGGGGCTGCTGTATACTACCTCTGGGGATGCTGTATACTACCACTGGGGCTGCTGTATATACCTCTGGGGCTGCTGTATACTAACTACTGAGGCTGCTGCTGTATATACCACTGGGGCTGCTGCTGTATACTACCACTGGGGCTGCTGCTGTATACTACCACTGGGGCTGCTGTATATACCTCTGGGGCTGTTGTATACCACAC
This sequence comes from Allobates femoralis, assembly GCA_033576535.1. Lineage (NCBI taxonomy): Eukaryota > Metazoa > Chordata > Amphibia > Anura > Aromobatidae > Allobates > Allobates femoralis. Next base: position 333,949,860 of record JARQOC010000001.1, on the reverse strand, counting down.
TGCTGGGGGCTGTATACCTGTGCTGGGGTCCACCCTCGGCTTATACACGAGTCAATAGGTTTTCTCAGGTTTTGGGGGCAAAAGTAGGGGGGTCGGCTTATACACGGGTCGGCTTATACACGAGTATATACGGGTATGTTTTTTAATAATTAAGTTAAATAAAGAAAAAATAAAAATATATTTTATATGTAGCATATGGCATGTTATTTAATATAAAACCTGCTGCATCCATAACAAGAACTCTCGGAAATGATTACTATTCTGTTGCATAAGCATAAAATATATTCATTTCTGATTTTTCACAGCTTTCAAATCTATTATAACCATTCAGACTCCCAAGATCAAAGCCTGACAACAGTGTCTCAAGAACTGTAATGAGTGCTACTCGGAAAAAGATATGGAAGATCTGATACAAAGTTCAATATATTAAAGCACTGAATAAAGTTCAAGAGGGGAATAGATTTCAGAGAAACAGGTAATGTAGAACATGAGGTCATGATCTGAAGACAGCAAGTGTATACCAAGTACTATATAGTAATATTTACTACTTCAATTTTCAGAAAATAGTGCAAGTATAGAATTGGACTGAGGCACGGTTGTAAAACATGAATTCTAAAGAAACTTTGTTTTTTAATAGTTTTTTTATTTTAGAAATGTAACCATTTTCAAACTGTTTAGCAATTTACTCTTATTCATTAAAATAACAAAAGCATTTAAACTAAGGATAGTTTTGAATTAAATTATAGAGTAACTGTTATTTTAATTATTATATAAAAAATCAAAAGTACACATGAAAATAAGAAAGTTTATAATATATCTTATCATAGAAAAATTTTTCTTTTTTCTCCAAAACTAATTATTCTTTATCAAAATTCTAAATTCCTGGATGCAATCTGTATTCAGTAAAGACAGATTTTCACATAATTCAGATAGAACAGTCTAAGTAGAGAAAGGAAGATGTAGGAGCCAAAAGCAGAGCTCCTCCCTCCTCTTCCTCTCTTTCTTCTAAAAGGAATCTTATCAATAGTAAATATCTCCTATTTTAGAAATGTAAAAATCTGCATTAATTTAAAGAGAACCTGTCAGCTACTTTATGCTCCCCCTCCCACAGCTATCACTGCCTGTACCTGAATGCTTAATAACACTAGTCTAATCAGCCCTGTCTAAGCTCATAGTGTAATGCTAAAGGTGAAAAAAAAGTATTAAGAAACTTACATTTTATTATGTAAACTAGATGGTGGCCTGATTCTAACACATCAGATATTCTAGAATATGTGGGTGTGCGGCAGTGCGGATGTATGGCAGTGCGGGTGTGCGGGTGTATGGGTGTGCAGTGGTGGCCCCCCTCAGTTCTCACCCTCTACAGGCTTCTGTCCAGCTGCCTCTCACCCTAGCATGTCTTCTTCTTCTTCCTCCAGCATAGACATCAGCAATTCCAAGGCCTTGGGGGGCGGAGTTAACAGGGGTGTCATAGTAGGCGTATCCACATACATAGCCCTGATGTGGTGGGCTTGCCCTTGTTCATGACCGTTCAACGCCCCCTTTGGTAGCTCCACCCCCTCCCCCCCGCGGCCTTTGAATTTCTGGAGTCTATGCCACAAAAAGAAGAAGAAGAATGGTGGGGTGAGCAGAGGGCAGATGGAGCATAGAGCGGCGGCCGGGAGGGAGTGTGGAGTGGGTGAGCAGCGGGCAGGAGACCAAGCTGAGGGGGCTGGGAGACCAAGGGGACTGTGCCTGTTTCGCTGTAACGGAAATCCTGCGTCGCTGATTGGTTGCGCCCAGCCAGCCGCGAACAATCAGCGTCGCGGGTTTTGCGTTAGAGAAACAGTGTGATGTGAGTGCAAGGTGAGTGTGGGGCTAAGTGTAACGTGAGTGCAGGACAGAGTTTGATGTGAGTGCAGGGTAAGTGTGTGTGGAGGGTGAGTGTAGAGTGTAGAGTGTGTGGGTGTAAGTGGTCTGCAGTACCTGGCTCCTGGCGCTGTGTGTGTTTAGTTTAAGGACCTCTGGTGATGTCACAGTCATGTGAACTTGCGCCGGCCATGATTGTGACATAAAAGGTCCTGTAAGTATAGAGCCCCAGTCACACATAGCGACGCACCAGCAATACCGATATGACCTGGCTGGGATCGCTGGTGCATCGTTTTCACATCGCTGTTCATTTCAAATAGCGGGATGGGAAAGCCAGTGAAGTCAGCTTTATGTGAGCGTAGCGCTGTCGTCACTGTCACAGCAATCCCACGTCGCTGATGCATTGCCAGTGCGTATTTTGTAAAAAAATATTTGCCGATACGCATTTCTGATCAATTTCCCCTATGCCTGAGCCTAAGTGAGGACCGGGGTGGGGGGTGCTGTCGGTAGCCGCCGCTGGTGATTTTACCTTATGCAGCCAGCGCATGACACACAGGAAGTGCATGGTGCAGGTATTTCCCCCTTCTGCTCTGCCGCTCCCCCTAAAGGCACATATTGACCATCGAACAGTGCAACTCTGGCTATGCATGGCACATGTCCCCTATATATGGCACACGTCCCCTATGCTTGGCACACATCTACCATGCAGGCCACGTGTCCCCTGTGCATGACACACATCCCCTGTGTGTGGCACACATCCCCTATGCGTTGCACATGTCCCCTGTGAATGGCACACGTCCCCTCTGCGTGGTACACATCCCCCATGCATGGCACACGTCTCCTATGAATGGAACACTTCCCCTATGCAGGGCACACGTCCACTATGCGTGGCACACGTCCCCTATGCGTGGCACATGTCCCCTATGCAGGGCACACATCCCCTATGCAGGGCACATGTCCCCTATGCAGGGCACATGTCCCCTATGCAGGGCACAAGTCCCCTATGCGTGGCACATGTTCCCTATGCAGGGCACACGTCCCCTATGTAGGGCACACGTCACCTATGCGTGGCACACGTCCCCTATGAGTGGCACATGTCCCCTATGCAGGGCACACTTCCCCTATGTGTGGCACACGTCCCCTATGCAGGGCACACGACCCTATGTGTGGCACACGTCCTCTATGCAGGGCACACATCCCCTGTGCAGGGCACACGTCCCCTATGCATGGCACACGTCCCTGTGCGTGGTACACATCCCCTATGCAGGGCACACGTCCCCTGTGCATGGCACACATCCCCTATGCAGGGCACACATCCCCTATGTGTGGCACATGTCCCCTATGCAGGGAACACGTCCCCTATGCGTGGCACACATCCCCTATGCATGGCACACAGCCCCTATGCAAGGCACACGTCCCCTATGTGTGGCATATGTCCCCCTATGCAGGGCACATGTCCCCTATGCAGGGCATACGTCCCCTGTGCAGGGCACACGTCACTGTGTATTTGAAATATGGCGCCATGCCGCGCTGCTATTCCTATTGGTTGGCGCTGAAGGCGGCGACCAATCAGATGAGCGGCATTCAAACCACCCGCAGCTCTTCTGATTGGCCACCGAGTTCAGCGCTGACCAATCAGAATAGCGGCACGCGCCATGGCGCCATATTTCAAATACATTGTACTCAGTGTATTTGAAATATGGCGCCATGGCGCGCGCCGCTATCCTGATTGGTCGGCGCTGAACGCGGCGACCAATCAGAGGAGCAGCATTCAAACCGTGCGCTGCTTCTCTGATTGGTCGCCGAGTTCAGCGCCGACCAATCAGGATAGCAGCGCGCGCCATGGCACCTTATTTCATATACATTGTACTCAGTGTATTTGAAATATGGCGCCATGGCGCACGCCACTATCCTGATTGGTCAGCACTGAACGCGGCGACCAATCAGAGGAGCAGCATTCAAACTGCGTGCCGTGGCGACCAATCAGAAGAGTACATGCGGCTTCGTGCGTGGTTTGAATGCCGCGAAGGGCACCACCGCTGCGTGCAGCCGGAGATGACCGAAGCTCAGCCGCGGCTACTGCTGCACAGAGGTCAGCGGTCATCTCCCGGTGGGCGAGCCTTGGACCTCTGTGCCACATGTAGCCGAGGCTGAGCTCCCAGCTGGCTCGCGCGCATTGTGGCCACCGTCGGCCATACCCATGTATCCTGGCGACAGAGGCGCTAATGTTGCAAATTGGCGCGGAATTCGAACTTTGAATTTGCGCGCCTATTTGCATAGTCTGCACCTACGGCGGCCACCAATGAGCGGCCTCTGTCTGGTGTGCAATTTCCATGACAGACAGACATCATTAGACAATTAAATAGTAGATGAGGCAGTTAGACCACACCTTGCGGAATGTAGTATTTCTGGCAGGTTAATATTTAACTTGCTATTAACTTCTCTGTCTAAAGAACCTGTGTGATGTAACAATCATGTGACCACAGTGGGTGGAGCTAAGCAAGCCAAATCATTGCTATGAAGACTTAGCTCCGCCTATTGTAGTTGCATGCTTGTGACATCACACAGGTCCCGAAACATGTTCTGGCATCGGGCTGAAATATTAACTATTAACCTGCCAGATGGTTAGAATAGTACTGTCAAGTTGTAGGGACAAAGAGTGATATCTGGGGGGGGGGGCTTAATGATGAGCCTTTCATTCTCTACCTGTTCAGTTATTGTAGAAGGTTTAAAGCAAACTTCATTTAGCAACTTTCTACTAATGCCCTCCCAGTGTGCATTTATCATAATGGCTGTATATTGTCACAACTCCCAAAATAATGCACAGATCTTATGTTATATTTAACAAATATACACACTCCTCCCCTTTTGTCTTTCCTATTGATTCTGAATGCAGTGTAATCCCCTATATTTGTCATCAGTCATGACTTATGCCCTGCCAGGTTTCCGTAATACCCACCACATCATAATCTGTAGTTGATGTAAGAGGCTCAAATTCAATTATTTTGTTTGAAAGATATTTAAGATTATTACTCCTTGTCTTGCTACTTTCCAAGCACTTCCTGCCCCCCCCCTAAATCCTCATTGTCCCCTAATGCCTCACTCTCTCTTTTTTCTCAATCCTCTTATTTATAAAAATACCCTCCATCCTACCAGATCCTTGTTTAAAAGCTCCTCCATCAATCTGACCATTTCCCAAACACACAGCTGCACCCTACTCATTGAGGTGCATTTGTGTGGTCAGCCCAGTTTTCCATAAACTCAAACCCTTAATTCTTGCACCAATTTCTGATCCACATATTTATATCTCTAAGTTTCTTAAGTCTTTCTAGTGACGCTTGTAGCAGCAGTAGTAAATCTGAAAACACCACCTTGGAAGTCTTGGACTTCAGCTTCTCTCCTAGCTACCTGTGATCATTTTTGATGACCTTACACCTCCCTCTAACTTTGTCACTGGTACCAATGTGTACCATGATCACTGGGTTTTTTCCAGCTTAATGCAGCAATCTGTCTAGCAGAACCACAAAATACAAACCTGAGCACCCAGCAGACAACAAATAGTTTGGCATATTTTTTTTGCGCGACAAGTTGTACTTTTTATTGACATCATTCATTTTACCATATAGTGTCCTGCAGTGGAATTGCAAAAAAGTGAAATTCCACAATGATTTTTTTTTTTGTCTTTACCATGTTCACTATATGTTAAAACTGAGCTATCAGCATGATACCCTTAGTTCAAAGATACCAAACATGTATACTTTTACTTTTATCTACAGTAAGTGGTGAGAAAAAATTCAGAATTTTGTAAAATGAAAAAAATGGTGCTTTTGTCACCATATTCCGAGACTCTTAGGATACCATCACATTGTGTGACGGTAACGCCAATTTGTTAGGCGATGCAGGGGCGTGGCCTATCGGCACCAATATCGCCCCTGCATCGCCTAATATAATTAGGCGATGGCGACGCCTTTTACTGGTCGCCTGGTTTCAGAGCAGTGCTCTGAAACCAGGCGGGGCGATGTGTACACAACACCCCATGTAAACGGCCGCCGGTGACCTGAAAGGCGATGGGAGCCATTGGCTCCCATTGTGCTGCATCGCCGCTGGGTTTTTGAGACATTCCGGCGGTGATGCCGCCTGTCAGCTCGCCGGTGGATCGCCAGAGGTGTCTCCCTGTGTAAATGGGGGGCGGCGATGCTGGCTGAGCGCCAAAAGTGTGCGCACTCCCGCCAGTTGCCGCCGACATCTCCGGCAAGGTGGCACCGTGTGACTAGCCCCTTAGCGTTCTCATTTTTTGAGATCTGATGTGGTGTGGTTGCTTATTTTTCACACTTTGCACCAACATTTATATTTATACAATTTTTTACATTTTATTGCAATATTGCAGTGACCCGAAAAACGTAATTTTGTAGTGTTGACTTTTTTCCATTACGCAGTTTACAAATCAAGTTAATTAATTTTATATTTTGATAGATTGGGCATTTCTGAAAACTGCAATACCAAGTATGTGAATATTTATATTTTAATGGGTCAAAAGGGGGAGTGAATTGAACTTTTATGTTTTTTTATTTATTTTTCCTTTTTTTTTACTTTTCGTCTATTTTACTTTGCCCTTTAGGGCACCTTAACATTGAATTGTCCAATTGCTTATGCAGTACAGAGCCGTGTTGATGCATGGTTCTGCATTGCAGAAATGATCATCTCCTGTGAACACCAGCAGTCAGCCAGCATTCACAGGAAGTGAGGCATGACAGTGACAAGGTTCATCATCTCACCTCTCACAGTCATGCCACCACATCAGCATCCAGTAAACACTTCATGTCGTTACTAATGACAGTGGGAAATTGTGAGATCCCAACTGATATGTGTTTGGTTCAATCTCCCGACATGATGTGATCAACCAACATGGGCAGTTAATGATGTGAGCTCAGCGCATGAGCTCACAAAAAAGGAAGGAACACGACCAAGGAGGTACCTATACATCCTTGGTCATGAAGGGGATAAAAACTCGATTATTTTAATACAAAGGTACAAGCATATTGATATAAGACATGATTTTATAATGTTTAGAGAACAGAAGTGTATTGATTCCACTTCACCGATGATGTTAACCCAATCTATTTTGGGCTCTGCCACAGCATAGATATGCAAGTAGTAAAGAAAAGAATCTAGCTCTGCCAACAGAGTCTTCTTTAATCAAGCAAAGTTCATGCAAATAGCATATGATGATATGATGGCAAATAGATTAGAACCGACATTTATAAATTTCAGGTGTAAGCACACCCTTAAAGGAAACCTATCATGTCCCTTATGCCATCTATATCAGCAGCATTTCAATTGCACATCAACATTCCATTCCTAATCAACCATGTGTAAACATTATTCTCTTAAATCAATGTGTAAGGAAAGCATTTATTGCCTCTGTCTATTGTGTGCAAATCAGTGTTTTGATTAGTCAAAAGGGCTTTGTTTCGCCGAGCCAGGGTGGCCCATTTTCCCTGCAATTACGGCATTTTTGGTGTGATGCAGGAGAAAACTGGAAAGACAATTATGGATTTAAAATAGATTTTTACCCAGGTATGGGTTAGATGAAATTAACATCAACATGTGCTCACCTTTTGTAGTTGTGAGAAGCCGGAACTACTATATAAACATATAATAAAAATCCTCGGCTGCAGCAGTCCTCAAAGTGTTAGACGGATTACATAATATTCAGATAAGAAAAAGACGTTTAATCCACACTAGCCAGGTAGCCTTAGCAGACAAAACGATGATTCATATATTTAAATTAAATGATTTTATTTTTTTACACATTTTGGACCATGCAGCTCCTTCCTCAGATACAAAATGTGCATCTGTGATCAAAAACAACTAAAAGAAATCCTTCTCTGGATAAGATGCCAACTAAGGTATGGGTCAGTGACCCCAAAATATGCTTTTTTTAAGGCCAGTCTTCTCTTTATTCAGAGTAGAAAGACATGAACAGCTTTTTGAACACTACCAAGAGTGAAGCCCACCATTCCCCATGATACTTCACTGACTGACGGTCTTGGGCATCACAGGAGCAATTCCTGCAGGGTCATTCTCTGACACCAACTGCCCCGCAACATGGCCACTGCTAGGGAAAATTAGGTAAGAATTACTGGAAGACCACCCCCTCTAGGAGAGACAAGATCAACTTGGTTAACACCAACAGGCCATTTGGGTGAAGCTGGCTGGCTAACCAATAGTGGCATCATCATTCTCTCCCAGTCGGCCTCCTGCTGCCACTTTTCAATATCCTCTTCTTCCTCCTGCAAACATTTATGGTTTTATTCAGTCAAGATGGGGTGCAGAGTGTAAATTAATGAGAAAAAAATTAACTTTTTTGAATTTACCAAAGGTTGCAATGAAACAAAGAGTGAAAAATTTAAAGGGGTCTGAATATTTTCCATACCCACTTTATGTGTGTGACACAATAATCAATCAAAGACGCTGATACAGAGAATGTGCATCTGTAACTGGTAGCTGGAGTAAGCTGAAACCAGCCCATAAATTCTACCATAATAGAATGAATATAATGAATTGATTTCAGATTACTCAAACAACCAATAACAAACATCCATTCTGTGTGACAGCATCTGTGATTGGATGTTGAAGCCAGTGCAGTAAATATCCACGGAAGTTAATAAGTGGCCCCAGAAGTTGATGCTGCAGGTCGGCAGGATGCGTGATGACAGGACCCGATAAGTATGATGATATATACTAATTGTGTGCTCTCTTTTACAGCCCCGTGCCCCATCTCATAACTGTAAAATCCGAGATTGAGGTTCGGACTCAAGTTCGAGTCATATTGGGCCCAGATCTCGTCAAGCATCAGCTGGTTCGCCCGTCACTATTTTTTGGCAAAAACCCTTTGATGATTCTGTTCTTTAGTCCCTCAGTAAAAATCAAAGAATCCATTGAATTATATACCTTCTTTTATTGTAAGTACTGCTTAAGGGTCCTTTCACATCAGCGTTTTTTGCTGATCGCGGCAGTTGCGGTGAACAAACCGCAACTGCCTTGATTACAACATAACGGCCGCGATCGCGGCACACTTGCGGCAAGCCCCATAGAGTGTCTATGGGGCTTGCGGTAAGTGTGCGGCAAGTGCGGTTTCAGCACTTGCGGCAGGTGCAGCCGCGAAAAAAACGCGGTATGCCGTGGTTTTTTCACGGCCGCACCTGCAACAAGTGCAGATACCGCACTTGCCGCACCTGCCGCAAGCCCTATAGACATTGTATGGGGCTTGCCCAAGTGGACCGCAAGTGCGGCCGTTATGCGGCAATCACTGCAGTTGCGTTTTTTTCACCGCAACTGCTGTAATCAGCGCAAAACGCTGATGTGAAAGGACCCTAAGAAAGAACATTTGCTAGTAAAACATATGAAATTTCTTCTTTTTTATGAACTGTTAAGACAACATTGCAAGAAAGAACATTGAGAATGCCTTTTTTTGTATCTTTTGCAATTTGCCTTGACTGATTCCGAAAATACTGTATGATTTTAAAAAAATCTGACCTCACAAGGAGTATAATTGTCTAAACTACTTCACATTTCATCAAAATAGAAACCCATTTTAAGATTTTATAATACGTTGTCTGTGGTTTAATATTAATTTCTGTTATGTCCAAAATAGTGTACAGGAAGGATTATTTTTACCATTGACATAGTATTTTTAAACCTTGGTTATCTTCTGCACTTTCCCCATGCTCTGCTGCTTAGCATAATTAGATATCTATTTTATTAAAAGTCTAGGAAGTGGAAGAATTTTTAAGCCATGATTAAAAAGTTGGATATTAAGTAAACTTCTGCAGTTACTGAACAGTGAAAAGTGAATCACTGAATATTTCTCTTGAAATAAACATAATATTTTTTGTAACACATTTGTATAGAAAATGAACTTTAAGGTTGTTCATATTTAGTTATGATTTGGTTAAAAATGTTACATGAGTTTCAATGAACTATAAAAAGTAAATGGCAATTTTACAACATCATATAAACAAATGAGCTAACATAAGCATCTTTAAACATGCATATGATCTTAGATAAGTAGCATCTCACATGATATACACAGGGACTGGGATTTTAGTTTTTCAAATTTTATTAAACAAAAAAAAATTGGATTTGACAGGTCACCAAGTCAACAACGCATGTATGATTACAATGAATTTACTTGTTAGTAAGACAAAGTTTTATCTGGCATTGCTGTCCTCTTCATCCGGATCTACTATTAACCTTAAGCAGACCTTTCAATCCATGGACAATCTGACTACAGTGTTCTTCAATAAGATTACTGACAAGAAGGTGAAGGTGAATCTCTGCTTAATACTGTATTTGCCAGAATGTAAGTTACAATCAATGTAATTTAGCAATACAATTCAAAATATTTACTACAGGAAATTTTTCATACTTTCCATTTTCTTTTGAGCTTTAATTCATAATTTTTTTTGTTTGCTATTCAAGGACTATAGAGTAAGATTGGTATCAAGAGATTCACAACACTTCATCTATACAGAATATGGATGTGACCATGTTTTGCTTAATTGTAATCTTTGTTGTCTTCATTGCAAAGTAGTAAGGTTTATCAATGAGATCTAACATGTTATTCCTTAATCAACCTATAAGAAATTGTCTTCATATGTATACATGTTTTATTAGAACTCTTAGGCTTATTTGTATATACTTTTCTTTGCTTAGAAACTCTTGCCTTCAAGAAGATGTGCTTTTATTAGCTTCATGTCAAGGGTTTGGGTGGTTTTTCTTTATATAAACATCTTTGCACATATATTTCCCTTGCTTTTTTTTGTTTATTTTTAAAGTCTTATAAAAAAGAGTTGTTGGGCAAAAGTCCAAAAGAAATACCAAACCCAATGTATAAGTCGTTTGGTTTTTTAACATAGACTTTAAAGAGGACCTGTCAAAAGCTGCCAGTTTTTGCTCCTAATTTATGCTCCCTGAGTATTTTTTGTTTGCTCGCTTGTTTTTTAATTTGTCATGTAGTTCCTGATATAGTGCTAAGTTTTCTGTTCTTTAAAAGAGCTCACATGAATATCATTAATATTATTATTAATATTTATTTATATAGCACCATTAATTCCATGGTGCTGTAAATGTATATACAAAGTTATAGCTATAGTTTACAGCAAACAAGTTTACAATGACAGACTGGTACAGAGGGGAGAGGACCCTACACTTGCAGACTTACATTCTACGAAAATATCTGGAGTGGTATCATTTAGATCATTTTGCATTATTAACCTGTGAGCAATGGCCTGATGCTAAGGCCGGTTTCACACTGCAGTTTTTTCCCTGATCAGGTTCGATCAATTTTGTGTGTCAAAAGCAGGAGAGGAACCAGGAGATGAACTTGCAGAGAAAAACTATAATTGAAAGATTGACACCTGTTCTTAGTTTTGGAGACACTCCTGATTTTGACACACAAACCTGATCGAACCTGATCAGGAAAAAAACTGCAGTGTGAAACCAGCCTAAAGACCACAAAAATATGCAAATAAAAAGCCCAATATATAAAGAACAGTGTGGTAAATATGAAAAAAATTCATTCAGGGGAATAAAATAAGAATAGAATAAAATAAGAACAAAAACTGGCTATTTTGACCTGGTGACATGCCCTTTAAACTTAACATCTGGCTGCAACAAGAAAAAAACATGATTGTAAATTTGGAATTCTTGTTTTACATCCATTCACAGGTTTTAAGCAGTAAATATATATTCTCATGACATGCCAGTTAGCTCTCAATATGTAAAATCATTCAATTAAAATTCTAGGAAGGCTGAAACAGAACTTGTCAGGATGATTTTGTAAAGACATGACTGCAATGGTGCTGTAATACAAATTAAATTGATTCCTTTGGTGAAGAAATCGGCTATGTGCCTCTTTAATCACCATATGAAGTTTATTGCTAAGTAGATTTTGGTGAACAAGGTCTGGATTGTACACTGGATTTTTTCCTCCCTGTCTGTGATGCCCTTCTATCTACCTCTAATCTTTGAATAACAGGCCATTGTGAGATTTCAAGCAATGAAGGAAGGGAATTTAAAGAACAGAGATAGGCGGAGGGGTCAGGGAATCACAGACATGAAGAAGAAGAACCTATGTATGTTCTTTAATCAGCAATTGATGTTTTCTGCTAATTAGATTTTGGTGTTCAGGAGCTGGACACCAAAATATAATTAGCAGAAAACATCAATTGGTGATTAAAGAACAACAAAGTAGAATTCTTTACCAAAGGTATCATTTTAATCTGTATTATAGCACCATTACACTATGCTTTTAATTACATTGCATATTTGTAGTGACAGATGTTTGTTAAAGGAGAAAGATAAAGAACAGCATCTTTATGATTGTTAGTGATTAACCCTCTATACGAGATAAGAAATAGACATGAATGCTACAGTAACATTAACATGTAGCAGCATTCAAGTAAGAGGAAGAACTCATATAGCCAGAGAAGAATGAAAAAAAAATTATTTAGTAATCAAAGGAATGTTTTAGTAAAATTAACCCTCATTAGTTGCCTTCATAGGGAAGCAGATAAAAGAAAGTTGAATAAAATATATCTTGATATCTGTACTCAGCTATCAGTCTCCTTCCAGAGAAATCCACAATGTCTGTTATTGAAATGAACTGTTAGGCAATATGGGCTAGACACTAATTTGCATGAGAATCTGCTTCCTCAACTTTTTTTAAATGAAAGGAAATAACAGTGGGAACCAGGTAATAACTGACACTTTGCCCCTATAAAACTGGGAAACAATTTGGAACATAGTTTTTGTTGAGTTCAATTTTTCTATTGGATTAGACTAAAATATTTTATAAATCAAAAAACATGAAGAAAGGTGCACTTACCCGTTTGACTTTCCACTTACCGTATGTACTCGTGTATAAGCCGACCCGTGTATAAGCCGACCCCCCTACTTTTGCCCCCAAAACCTGGGAAAACCTATTGACTCGTGTATAAGCCGAGGGTGGACCCCAGCACAGGTATACAGCCCCCAGCAGTGTGGTATACAGGCCTCCCCAGTGGTAGTATACAGCAGCCTCCCTAGTGGTATATACAGCAGCCTCCCCAGTGGTATATACAGCATCCCTAAAGGTATAAACAGCAGGCCCCAGAGGCATACAGCAGGCCCCAGAGGCATATACAGCAGGCCCCAGAGGCATATACAGCAGGCCCCAGGGGTATATACAGCAGGCCCCAGGGGTATATACAGCAGGCCCCAGAGGTATACAGCAGGCCCCAGAGGCATATACAGCAGGCCCCAGGGGTATATACAGCAGGCCCCAGGGGTATATACAGCAGGACCCAGCAGGTATACAGTAGGCCCCAGCAGGTATACAGCAGGCCCCAGCAGGTATACAGCAGGCCCCAGCAGGTATACAGCAGGCCTCAGCAGGTATACAGCAGGCCCCAGAGGTATATACAGCAGGCCTCAGAGGTATACAGCAGGCCCCAAAGGTATACAGCAGGCCCCAGAGGCATACAGCAGGCCCCAGAGGCATATACAGCAGGCCCCAGGGGTATATACAGCAGGCCCCAGCAGGTATACAGCAGGCCCCAGCAGGTATACAGCAGGCCCCAGCAGGTATACAGCAGGCCCCAGCAGGTATACAGCAGGCCCCAGCAGGTATACAGCAGGCCCCAAAGGTATACAGCAGGCCCCAGAGGTATACAGGCAGCCCCCAGTGGTATACAGCAGGCCCCAGAGGTATACAGGCAGCCCCCAGTGTATACAGGCAGGCCCCAGAGGTATACAGGCAGCCCCCAGTGTATACAGGCAGCCCCCAGTGTATACAGGCAGCCCCCAGTGGTATACAGGCAGCCCCCAGTGTATACAGGCAGCCCCCAGTGTATACAGGCAGCCCCCACTGTATACAGGCAGCCCCCACTGTATACAGGCAGCCCCCAGTGTATACAGGCAGCCCCCACTGTATACAGGCAGCCCCCACTGTATACAGGCAGCCCCCACTGTATACAGGCAGCCCCCACTGACAGTCGTCCCCCCATCATGGAAAGAGCCCCCACACTTTGCAGAGTCCCCCCCCCGGCCCCCGCTGCATTATCTTACCATCCAGGGTCTTCACCGCGGGTCCTCCTGTCCTCCATCCTCGCGCGCTGTCTTCCCGGTCTCATGTGACCCGGCGGTCGCAGTGGAATGACGTCATCGCGCCGGGTCACATGAGACCGGGAAGACAGCGCGCGAGGATGGAGGACTGGAGGACCCGCGGTGAAGACCCTGGATGGTAAGATAATGCAGCGGGGGCCGGGGGGGGGGGACTCTGCAAAGTGTGGGGGCTCTTTCCATGATGGGGGGACGACTGTCAGTGGGGGCTGCCTGTATACACTGGGGGCTGCCTGTATACAGTGGGGGCTGCCTGTATACACTGGGGGGCTGTATGCACGGCTCCCCCTGCCGCTGTGATGGGCGGGGGGAGCCGTGCATATCTAATGAGCGGCCCCACGTGACGGGCCGCTCACTCATCAGCCTCCCCCCGCCTCCCCCAGCCTGCCCAGCAAAATAGTTACCGTATTGACCCGTGTATAAGCCGAGGGGGTGACTTTTCAGCCCAATTTTTGGGCTGAAAAACTCGGCTTATACACGAGTATATACGGTAGGTTTTATTTATTGCGGTATCGCATATGACTTCATCTTAATCTGTGAGCTCTCGACACACTGCTTGCGTACCTTGATCTGGGCCCAAAACGTATCTTGATAACCAAGTTTTACTTTGAAATATGCAAAATATGCTTGGTGGAAGGACCAGGGAAGCACATACCAAGCGTGAAATGGCTCATTTTCCTTCTCTTCCCTGCCTCCCTGCACCATGTCAAATGCGATACCGCAATAAATAAAACCTAAGTACAACGTCAAATGGGTGAGTGCACCTTTCTTTATGTTTTGATTTACAAAATGTTCTTACCTGAGTAGCACCCCATGCCAGAATAGCACTTTACACCGCCATTTTTTTGGGTTACAAATATAGTGCATTAACCGTAGAGGTTAAGTGTCCGGCACCCTATATCTTGGACTTATTACTAAAATATTTTAGTTTTAAAATAAAAAATTTCAAATCTGTGCTTTGTTTTCTTCTTTAAAGTCAGTTTTTTTTCTCTACAGCTTATTTTAATATGATTACATTAGGCTTGATAAAGGGTAGCACTATTGCTCTCCTATTGGCCGATAATGAAGAGAGGAGGAGTGAGGATGACCTTCGTGACCAGCATCTGGTTATTTTCTGCACTGGCTTTTTAGTTACAAGTGAGACAGTACGGCAAGAAATAGTGTGCTGCTCTATATACTGGTCTAAGGAGGAAAATTGTGGTCAATTAACAGAATGCTGGGGCACACAAGACTGGGAGAGATTAGAATGGTTAACTACTCTTTTTGTTATTGTACCACTGCAGTGACGCGCACATCCCATGACCGGATGGCGGTCCCACGTGAATGGCACCAGGAAGATCAGCTGGGTAGTGGAGCCGATATGACAGCGGTTCCCCACACCAAAGTACACTTCACTGAGGTTGTCCAAGAGGACACAACCTCTTCAGGTGAGAGGCAAATCCCCTCACTTGTTTCACATTGTTCCACACTAGACCACCAGGTATTTCTCTATCTTTATCGTTCCTTGCTCT
Organism: Allobates femoralis; assembly: GCA_033576535.1. Taxonomy (NCBI): domain Eukaryota; kingdom Metazoa; phylum Chordata; class Amphibia; order Anura; family Aromobatidae; genus Allobates; species Allobates femoralis. The sequence continues at coordinate 333,934,336 of JARQOC010000001.1, read as the reverse complement.
ATATACTGGAACACATGCCAATAGTCTGGATACAAAGGATTAGTAGAATTTATTATTTACACACTTATTCAGATCATGTCTTTGTCTGCAATTTTTCATCTTAAGTGCCTAAACAGCCCTGATTCCTTTGTGTAATATCTGTGGCAGTCTCACCATTCCCAGTTAAAGGACGAACATCAGTGCATTTTCCAGGCAAGACTATTTTCCAGGCAAGCCTATTTTGGTTATCAAGATAAGTTTTGGGCCCAGAGCAAGGTACGCAAGCAGTGTGTCGAGAGCTCACAGATTAAGATGAAGTCAACATGTGGTAAGATGCCATTTGGTTTACATATAGTTTGGTGAGAGCAAGATATCATTCCAGTGATTGGTACTTTTGTATAGTGAAAACTTCAGGATACAACTAGAACTCTAGTATAAAATATGGTATCATAGTCTACCATCAGTGTCCAGTGCCTCATTCAGTTGAAATACCTGTGCCAATTTTCATTTCGGCACCTCTTTTTAAGAACAGGATTATGGTGAAGAGCAAAGTGACAGCAATGAAGATTTTGAAATTGAAGATGTCCATGTTCATAAGGAATTTCACCAGCATGAGTTGAACGATTTGGGACAATCAAAAAAGTCTTCAGAACTCCTAGCATCAAGACTGAGAAAAACTTGATTAAAAAAGGAGCAAAGGTATCCTAGTTTCAATCAAGAGAAAGTGCATTTTTGCAATACTTTTGAAGTGACACTAGCTTTGTGTTTTTCAATAGCATACGTTTTTTAATTAAGGAATTGGGAATTCCAATCTATAACTTAAATTAATGGTGACTGTTCACTGATGGTGCCAAGTGGAGCTTAACTTATGTCCCCCTATACAATTGCAAATTATTTGGTGCTGTCCTAATTGGTTATTCGGTTTCCTTTTGTGAAGAATAAGGAGACATGAGCTGCTGCAATATCACAAAATACATTCATCTTTGTTAACTAGTGATGAGGGAATATTCTCATTAGTATTCCTTAGGCGGCCGTCACACGCATCAATTTAAAGCACGATATCGCTTGATCAGTCGATCGCAGATTGGTGAGCCGGAGCTCATATCAAGCGATAAATGCTTGATCAATCTGCATCATCGTGGTGTGTGACACCACGATGAACGATCTCCCAGCGGTGGAGCCTGTGCTGGGAGATGGTATCTATGGTAAACGTCGGGTTACTAAGCGCCGCGCGGCGCCTAGTAGCCCGATGTGTACCATAGTTACCAGCGATCTCACTGGTCCAGATCGCTGGTGAGTCTGTCTGTGTGACAGCTCACCAGCGATGTGAGCGATATTGTTAGCGATAGCAATAGCGTATGCACGTGATCGCTAACAATATCGCTATCGATATTGAAGCATCTGACGGCCGCTTTACTCACATGAATACTCAGCACAGAGGGTGGCATGGGAGAGTGGAGTAAAACAATCAACAAGGGCTCATTGTAGCAGTCAAACCGTTGATGAAGGTGGAAGAAATGGAGGAGGAAGAGGCAATGGGTATGAAAGACTCAGCAGTTGAGGGAGATATTGATCACCTTTCTGTTGTGTGAGGTTGGTGGGTGAGGGTTGAGGAAGCATGAGGGAATGTTGCCACCAACACAACAAGAATTTGGGACTCATGGATGCGCAATACACATGAGTGCATTCATGCTGTACTATGTGCAACACGATCCTGTGATGGTTAGGATTCAAATTAATGCTGATGACTGAGTTGCCACACTGTTATATCCCTAGTACAAGCATAAATTTGGCCAAATGCTTCCCACCCTGGGAATTGATGCACTAATGCAGGAGTATCACAAGAAAATTTTAGACAATCTTAGTACTGCTTGTCCTTAAAACACCAGTAGCAGACATAGTGCACATTGCAATTCTACGCTTCCAACACGAGTCTATTGACCTTTTTTTAGACCATCCTTTGCAACTCAGGAAGAGAGAACAAATCTGGCACATAGTGAATGCATAGAGAGGATGGTGCAGCTCAATATCAATGCAATGACTGGGGAACTGGACACTTGTGCATTTCAGGCTTCAAAAGTGGAAAAGTGGCCTGAGCTTACCACTCATGCTTTGGAGATTTTGTCATACTCGGCAGCTAGTATTCTCTCAGAACGGGTCTTTAGCACTGCTGGTGGTATTGTGTTGGATAAGCACATACAGCTGACTACTGACAGTGTAGAACACCTACATTTTATCACTATGAAAAAGGCATATAACCCCAAGGACTTTTCTACCCTAGTGGTAGACTGGCGAGACTAGGCGCTGGTGTACTTTTCAGTGTGCTGCATTAATCTCAGCATTACAATATTTCAACTCTGGGGCAATTGTTGCCATGTTAGTGGTGACTGTTCCTAATATTTATTTAAGCGGGATACACTTGTTGGGCTCTGCCTTGCTGCTTTTGGGCCCAATGCAAAAGGTATAAGATGGATACCACTATACTTGGATCGGAGACCAATTTTGGGAAAAGTGGGGACTCTTGTTAGGGTCTTTTTGCTGTCTGGTACATAACTTGAGCAGGGTATTCTCGGCACAATATCTTTGCCTCAAACTAGTGCATGACTTGAGCAGGGCTCTCTGAGCACAATACCTACTCCTGACACTCCTGCACCCCTTCCAAAATATTTAACCTTGAAATGCTGGTCCCGGGTCTTCCGCTTTGCTGCTATTGTGGCGTAATATAAAATGTTTAAATGGATACCACTTTGCTGTGGTCTGACTCAAATTTTTGTAAATGTGGGGACTCTTGATGAAGTCCCCTTGCTGCATCGTTCATGACTTGAGCAGGGCTCTCTGAGCATAACACCTACTCCTGACATTCCTGCACTTATTTCTGAATATTGACCCTTTTTGCCCATAAAACCAGTTATTAACAAATTTGCTCTCTTCACATTCACTCTTTTTTGGTGCTTAAAAGCAGTGTTTGTTAAATATCCCTAAATATTGGCGTAAAAACATTTTAGGCATAGAACCAGGTTTTGCCAAATCTGCTCTATTAACATCCACAGCTATTTTTGGCTTAAAAGCATTGTTTGGTAAATCTCCCCTACCTAGTAGACCTATACATGTCACTGACTCACCCTAATCCTCTTCTTATAGTAGTCCATGAAGCTGATACTCATGC